>RSEF01000020.1:7037999-7059787 GCA_003993805.1 Himantopus leucocephalus
CTTCAGCTTCTACATCAGCCTCATACTTGCTCTTCACCAGTAAAGAGAGTAACACAGAACTTTATTCGACTCCAAAGTATGTACCAGTCATTTACAAAGACCATCTTTAATACTACAACTTAAAAACAGGTCATAATTACATTTGTTTAAGATAGACATGTTAAAAACCCATTTTACAATATTTACCCCTCATAAAAAACCCCCACAATATAATGATATAAGTTATAAGTCCATTTCAGAAGCAAGATTTTTCTCCCCAAGTGGCTAGAGGGATATATATACACACACAAATATATATATGACGTGTAAGTGCACAAGTGAGCTAGGTGTCTTGGGAGGAAGTTTTTTCAAGTGAAGACTGCACTGCGCCAGGCAGGAGTGGGGCCGGGCAGGAGAAGGCAACTGCTGGCGGGGGGGCCAAGCGCTGCCTCGCAGCCGGCCACGCCGGGAGGTAACCGTGCCTTACGTCTTCCCTTTCAAGCAACGGTTTCTTGCTTCACGCAACAGGACTTTTGTCAGTGTATCTACCAGGGCTGAATGCAACTGCAGAGGGTCAGAGTGGTTTATGTGTCTTTCTGCTTTCCCTCAGCAGTTCTCCCAGCCTCTTTTGTTCCTATTTTTTTTTGATTCTTATAAATTAATCTGATAAGAAGATGCTAATTCTGTGAACAGAATTTTGTCCAAGTTCCCCCTTGCAGAGCTTTTTGTGTAGTGGTGGTGGATGAACTGAGACTGCCCTTGGGGGGGAGGTTAAATGCGTCCTTGCTTATAAAAACACACAAAAGTGACGGAATTAATCCAGTTTGTCCTAATTGCATTTATTATAAAACAGAAACTGCCTACAGCCTTTAGCAGAAGACAGTCTGTGACTGTTATTAATAGCCTCAAGTGTTCTGTGAACTAAATCTATGTGCGTTGTACATGTGGGGTAAAGGGAACAGGATTCAGGACACGATGCACAGCTGCTGTGCGCGTCAGCCCACGCGCAGAGAGGACAGTCGCTCTTACCGCGAGCCCTGTGGCAGCATGAGTCCTGTTGCAGATGCCTGACCACCGGGGAAGGACTCAGACCCGTCTCCACATCCTGCTCCAACTTTTTGGTTATATTTGTGAAAGATGTCCCCGAAGTGCCCCCTTCTGCCCACCTTCCTTCCTCCCCTGCCCTCCTTCCCCTTGGATTTGTGGCCCCTCTCTGGTTTTGGCCCCAGACTTGCACCTGCAGCCACTGGAGATCAAGTAAGTTTGACCACGGTTAATGCAATCGAGTAGGTGACGTCTGGGGCCCAGGGAGCAGTGCAGCTTTCTGTTGGTCAGGCTGTACGTGGAGGTGCACTTACTTATAGCACGGGGCAACCCTTAAGGCCAACGGAGCCCCTGACAGTCCCGGCTCGCGGCAGGTCCACGTGGCTCCGGTTAATCACCAGGTTCCTTATACAGCCCACGTAATGAGGGAGGGGAGGTAATGGTGACACTGTGCTGGCCTTGTCTGTCTCTGCAGAAGGAACAGCAAAAGCATTAGTCTGGCTAATAAGAGGGCAGGGGACCAAGTGTCTCTATCTTGCACCTGGAATCGTATCTCTCTTGGCCCTGGGGTATTTTGTTCTGGAGGTCCTCCCTCCCAGCTCACCTGGCAGCCCTCCCACGTAGAAGCTCGCCCTTCCGCTGGGTGCCGGAGCCTGGCTGGGTCCCACTGTGTAGTTGCCTTCCGTGTCCACGTCAACCTGGATTATGTTTTTCCATTTGGTAACTTCAAAAGAAAACAAGAGTCAGTGCTGCTTCCTCACCCGGAGAGTGAGACCACCTCCGCTCGCCGGCCCAGACCAGTGCTGGAGCACAGCGAAACTCCTGGGAGGGTCAGAGGACCTGGCCTGGCTCTTGGGAAACACTCGGAGTCTGCACAGCCTCCCCAAAATCTGTCCTTTGCCCACAGCAGCCACCCCCAAAGCATCGTGTCTTTCTCTAGTGAAGAGGGCTGCCCTCTCCCCGCGGGGTGGGACAGCACACACCGGGCGTGAGAGGATCAGCTCAGACCAGCTCCGGCCACGGACGGGGAGAGGTCCTGAAGCTGAAAATGCACCCGGAGCACATGATGGGTGAGGCAAGATGAGGGCTTAAAGAGAGCTGAGCTGTGCCGAGCCGGGGGCTGTAGCTGTGACCCCCCCCCACCCCGGAAAGGGTTTGATGCAAAACCTTAGCACTCGTCAACAGCAAATACATTAAAGGCCGAGTTTCGCCTGTACAAGTGTGAATCCCACAAATCCCTGGTCCCAGCCGCGGGCTTTGAGCCCTTCGGACACGCTCTGCAGCAGAGCAAGTCGGGCTTTCACTTTCAGCAGTACACAACAGTCCTGGACGGAGTCGGTACCGCGGGACACCCCTGGCCTCACCGGCTGCTCCGTGACCTGGGGAAACCCGTCTCTCCTGCCCACCAGGTCCGACAGCACTAACGAGATCAGGCAAGGACTCTTATTAATTAGGAAATGGCTCGATGGCAGCTACAGACTCCCAAATTACGTGCATACCGGTGGGAGCTGGGGTTTAAACACCAAGGAAGGGCCCCGGGCTCCCCCCGGGAGATGCAGGCTGAGCAGGAGTGGAGCAGCATCCCAGAGCCAAGCGCTGGCTGTCACCTCACCTGCGATGGTGTGCCACTGCCCGTCGCAGAGAGATGGGCATGTCACCGACGCGGAGAACTCGTCAGCCCCAGTGTTCGCTCTCACAGTGACCTGGTGTGTGAGACAAACCCATTAGAGCCCAGTGAGGTGAGTGGGACGGGCAGAAGATGGCCACTGCCTCTGAAAACCTGCGGGGAAGCCACCCTCCCACTACCTTCGTCTCTTCCATGTACAGGAGAAGATGCTGGCTTCTCCTTGTGCTGACGTGGAAGATGAGGCCAGAAGCACTGCGGGGACGGACCTCCAGTGTCACCTCCAAGTCCTGCTCGGTCACGACCGCATCAGCTGGAAAAGAAATGCCACTGGTGAGAAGGACAAGAGACCTCCCACAAGTCGTCTCCCTGCCAGCCCCAGGGCCGTGGGAGCCAGCCCAGGCTGCTGTGGGCTACCGAGGGCGACGGATCCACCATCTGCAGCGAAGAAGACCCCACTCTCCAGCGCGCCCTCGTAGCATGGCGTCACCCCGAAGGTGCGTGAGGGGGGACCCAGGGGCCTCCCGTCCAGCTGGGGGTTCCTCAGGCAGCCGTCGAAGCTGGAGGCTGACGCAACCTGCAGAGAGAAGCCCCAGCAGTGAGCGCAGAGGGGCCAAAAACTGGCAGGCACGGCGTGATGCCACGGGACCGGGAACTGGCAGAGACAGGGCGATGCCATGGCACAACCAAGCCCTTACCGGTATGTGAGCCTTGGCTTTTCCAGCCGGGACCCCCCCCACATACAAGGGGGTCCGGGCCACAAAGAGCCCTGCGGCGGCCACTGCAGCACCCTGGGCTCGCAGCCCGTCGATGACCAGCTGGGCTCGGCTCTGGTCTCTGCTGAAGAAGACCTGCAAGGACCAAAGGTCAGAGCCAGGGTTGGGGGCTTCCCGCGTCGGGAGGAGCCCCAGGGCTGTGCCCAGGGAAGGGAGACCTCCGCTCGGAGGTTCAGCCCTGGCTGTGTTTTTGCTGTCCCCTCTGCTCCCCCGGGGCCGCGGGTGTCCCGTGTGCAATTAGGACGCGATGCCCAGAGCAGGGCTGCACCAGGCTAACCCCCGCACGGGCACCCAGCGATGGGGGGCAGCGATGTGGCTCGGGGAGGTCCTGCTGAGCCCCAACCCTCCGCTCACCGTGTGCCACCGCCGGTCGCGGTACTTGTCTTTGCTGCGGATGCGCAGCCGGCGCCCGCCGACGTCCAGCAGGAAGACAAAGCGCCCGTTGGAGACAAAGAGAGCCATGAAGGCGCCCCGCTCGCCCGCCACGTAGAAGAGCATCCCGCTGGAGGAGTTCAGCTTCACCTCCAGGGAGAAAAGGGACCTGCAGGGACAGGGGGGTGACGGGAGCACCCTGCTCTCCCACAACTGCAAGGGCCACCTGCTCTCCAAGCGATGGTCCCCATGGCCGAGCTCCTGTGGGGTGAGCACGGGGCGAGCCTCACCTCTGGCCAAAGGAGGCTGGGATGTCCTCGAACTCCCAGCGACTGCTCGGGGCACCCCCGAAGCGGAAAGTGCCCCCGGCTGCACGGGGCTGTGGGTGCAGCCCGCAGAGCCCATCCCCATCGTGGCGGCGGTCCTTCGAGGCAGGCTTGCCTGGCACCTACACAAGATGCACCAAGGAATGGAGTGAGGGGAGCATCCCTGCGGGTGTCACGGGGCAGAGGTGCTCAGCAAGGGGGCAACGGTGGCATCTGAGGAGGACGGGGAGGAGGACGTGGGGAGTTCTGGCAGCAGCTGGTACCTTGGGTTTCCGCCTGTCCTTCTTCGGAGTGACTCTGAGCTGCTGCGGCTGCTCACCCCAGGGACAGCTCATGGTGACGTTGACGCTCTCCACATTCTGCTGCAGGTCCACCACCATCTGTGGCTCTGACACCCTGCACACACGGGGAGAAGAGGTCCCTGTCACCGGGCCAGCTGGGAGGCGGGAAGGGGCTGAGCCCTGCTCCCTGGAAGTGGCACGGAGATGCTCACCGCTTGACGAAGACATTCCCAATGCAGCCAGTGAGGTTGCTGAGGGCACCTGGCTCTGGTGAACCCCCGAGATGGAAAAGCAGCCGCCCATCCTGCCGTCGCTGCCGCCGGCCGGGCCCAGCGCCTGCCGCAGCGTCCTGCAGCTCGTCGTCCACGTACAGCCGGACCCTGCGGGGGATGAGCAGCGTGGGCTGAGCGGGTCCCCATGGCCATCGGTATGCCAACACCCGTGCACCGCCAGGACACATACCCACGGGCATCGCTGTAAAAGGCCACATAGTGGGTCCTGTCATCTGCGTAGGCATTTTCAGTGGTGACTTCGGTTTCCAGCAGGTTCAAGGCCAACTGGCCCCTCTGGAGAGACACGCGGCACGTCCCCTCCTGCAGAGAGCATCAGCCCATTGCTGCTCAGCAGCTGAACCCTGAGGAAGAGCCCATTTCCCCACTGCCCTCCAGGAGCTCAGGGTGCAGATCTCACTTCGGGTCCACCCCTGGCCCCACCACAACCCTCCCTTTCCCAAGAGGGAGCAGCACCATCCCCAAGGCAGGAGCCGCTGATGTTTCTGCCCCACTGCCACCATACCCTGCAGGTGCCCACCTGGGTGGTGTGGTGGTAGAGCAGCCCCTCACGCTGGCTGGTCCGGAAGCCGAAGCCACTGTAGAAGTCCCGCAGCCCCGGCACGTCCTTCAGGCCCAGGGTCAGGTAGCCATGGCCGTGGACACTGACTGAGCGAGCCACCTGTGAGGGACACCACGGGGGCGAGGTGAGAGCCTGGCCCGGGCGTTGCAGGGGTGCCGGGGGGATGACCGAGGTGCTCAGGTCCTCGCTGGGTCTGGCTTGTGCTATGGCCAACCACGCAGAGCACCTCACCGTCACCCCTCCGCACTGCGGACGTGGGGGTTTGATGCTTGTTTCTGGAGGGGGAGGTTCTGTCCTGGGGAGATCGGTTCTGTCCTGGGGGTCCTGCACTTCCTTTCCCTGACAGACCCTTCCCCCAGCACGCTGCCCAGGCTGCTGGGGCTTTATGCTTACCAGAAGGTCCGAGGTGCACCCGTAGCTCACGCCAACGGTGCTCATGCGCTTCAGGTCGACGTATTTGCCAAGAGCCTTCAAGCCCTTCATGCAGCCCCGGATGGGCCCACCCGTGGGGAAGAGGGCTTTCAAGCTGTGGGAGAAGCAGACACTGTTACGAGGCCAACCCTGGGCAGCATCCAGCCCTGCATCCCTTCAAAGAGAATGTCTGGCAAGGACCCGTGGTGGCCGTGGGTATCTCCAGTGCCTCAGGCACAAGGCTGCTCCAAAGTACCCAGCACGGCAAAGGAGGACTCGGTGACACCCACCAACCATCATATCCCTCACCAGAGATGGAGACATCCCACACTCAAGCCCACGATCACGGGCAGGAAGAGGAAAGCCCCACCCCAGCTCCACCCAGACATCCCTGGACCTGGCTGGGAAAGGGCCAGGGCCACCCCTAGGGACAGTGGAGAGGAAGATGTGGACTTGACCCACCTGGGGGGCAGCACAGCTGGGGGCACGCCACCCAGGTAATAGGAGACAGCATTCTCCAGGGAGTTCTCCTGCTCCACCATGAAGATGGTGAGGCGTTCCAGCCGCACCAGGATGCGCTTCTTGCTATTCATTTTGAGGAGGAAAATCTGGATCTGGAGACAGAGGAGAAAAAATGATCTGCCAGCTTGGGGCAATTAGGTCAACCACAGAAGGCAGCATGAGGTGCCCGGTTCATGGCTCCATTCAAAGAACTTCTTGGAGCTCCACCCTGCCCTCCCACAAAACAAGGGTCTGGGTGTCCCTCCCACCCTCTGGATGAGGAGACCCCAAGCGAGCCGGGCAGGCGACCGCTCCCCCTTACCGCTTTGTTTGTGGTACTGCTGATGGTGAGCGAGGAGGAGTTGCTGCTGGGTTTTGCCATCTCCAGGCCGGTGCTGAAGTCATAGTAAAGCACCAGCTTCCCATCCCGGATGGCCAGGCACAGGAACTGACCCTGGGGGAGGCAGGACGGGCACTCAGCCCCATGTCCTGGTGGTGTTCAGCACGCAGCCGCGGCGCTGAGCCCGACCTGCCCTTTAGCAGCAGTGGGAGCAGGTCTCACTACCAGTACCTTGACGCATAACTGCGACAATTATTGGGGATTTATCTGCACAGGGATGGCACCACCCGTCCCCGTGAACCCTGGCCCAGCTCAGAGGGGCTGTGCACGGCTGCTCTCGCAGTTCAGAGGAGTCCCTCTGGCACCAGACAAGGGATTGCTTCTGCTGTGAGGTCTGGTCCAGCCCTCTTGTGGCTTTCAACAATAGTGCAGAAATACTGCTCAAAGGAGCACTGCCATCTCCAAAGCCCTCTTCTACCCGGTGCCCTCAACTGGGAACACTTGCAAGTGGGGCTGGGATTGCCCCAGCCCACCAGCTGAGGGATGGATGAAGGCTCCCCAGGGCAGCAAGCACCTGCCTGGTTCTCCAGAAAGAAGAGGATGCCGTTGTAGGAGACCACCCGGATCTCCTGCTCAAAGCGCTTGGTTGTGCCAAACTGGCTCTCAAACTTGATCTCCGCGTAACCAGTGCCATCAAAGTAGGAGCCGTCAGTCAACCAGGGGTCTCCGGTGGACTTGGACCTGAGTCATGCAAGAAGAGGTCCAAGGCATCACTCCAAAGCCAGTTGCCATGCTCTGGGGCAGACAAAGGTCAGGGTAAGTGCCACGGAACAGAGCTGCCCCAGGCCTGGTCACGGTGTCCTACCTCGCGCAGGGCTTCTCAGCAGTGGTATCCAGCTGGAAGGTGCGTTGGAAATTGTACAGGCTCACCACCTCCTCATTCAGAGTGTCCAGCTCCAGGCACCCACGGTAGTTGGGATAGCGCAAAGTGGGGGGAGGCTGGGAATGAAACCGGACACTTAGGGCAAGTTTGATCCTGGTTTTCCCATGAAATCAAATGTTTTCCCCTCCAAGAAGCTCCAAAGATATCACTGATACCTCCTAGAAAACCGAGCCTCCCTCCCTGCTGCCTGTCTCACCGTGAAGCTGGAAGGGTAGCCACCCACGTAGAAGACCACGTTGCGTGGGTCGAGGTTGAGCAGCCCCTGCTCCCCCTTGGCCACGCTGTCTCCCTTGGTCTCGTGCACCGTCTGCCTCTCCACGATCACCGACATGTGCCCATATTGCAGGATCCTGCAGCAGGGAAGGGTGGTCAAGACAAGGGAGAACCCCAAAGAGGAGCAAACCTCTGAGCAAAGGGCGTCCCCACACAGCCCTACCCAACAGGGGTGCATCTCCCACTGGGGAGCCCCAGAGCAGCAGTGCATCGGAAGGACTCAGCGCTCATGCTGTCAGCACTGCCACAAGGCTGAATGGACCCTCCATGATAAGCTTCATCTTTCCTCTCCTGCAGATACCCCCCAGACCCTCCATGACCTGGTAAGGCACCATCTCCCTAGTTTTTCTGAGGTATCTGTGTTGATCATTTAGGGATGACTGAATGGTGGAGGCCACAGTTCTGCAAGCCCAGGGGCTGCCTACTGAGCATAGCGCTGCCTGCATCCTCTCCAGGGACAGTCTCCCGTTGAACTTCCTCGGGATGTCTCCCATCAGTCTCCTACCTGTTGATGCTGATGGTGGCAAACTGCTCTCCAATATCCTCATCGACGGTTAGGGAGGCTGGCTCCTCATCGCCCAGTTTGTAGACCCAATGCACTCTGCGGTCCTTGAGCACGATGCCCAGGTAGTCTCCAGTGGCCTGAATGCAGGGAGAGACAGGGCCACACGTTGGCATTCAGGCCAGGCAGGAGCACCAGGCAATGCTCTCCCTGAAGCTCCCACTGGCCAAGCACCCCAATTCGCACAGGTGCCCCCATCCACCTCCAACCGGGCTGACGGCTGCATCCAGGGCCCGGCTGTGCTCCCCACAGACACTCAGGGAGCAGGCGAAGGGCAATGGGGCTACATCCAGGTGTGATCCCCCATCGATGCTACCAACACGGGCTCCCGCTTCCCTCCCCCTGCCCGCACGGCCCCATCTCACCTCCCGGCTGCCCAGGTACAACACGAACCGCCCCTCCTCTGCCCCGTCCTGCCGTCGCTGCCGGCTCCTGGGCTCCGGGTTTTGGATGTAGAATTTGAGGGACGTATAAGCTGCCAAATCCTGAAGGTTGCTGGGCATCCGGACCTGCACACCCGAGCTGCCGTTGAACTTCATGGGGACTTTCACCTGGAGGGAGAGAAATCCAAACCCATGGCACTGAAACCGCTGCTGCCGCCTCCCTCGTCACTGCCAGCTTTACCAAGTCAAAGCATTTTCTGGAGTCTTCCCATGAGAGAGGGACCCTGCCTGGTGGCTCCAGAGATAACCCTCGTTCACCCCAAGCCCCCGACACCCTGTGCACAGCCCTCACCCTCCCAGGAGCCCACCTTGCTGGCGGCGTTCCTCGCCTGTGTGATGAGCTGCCGGATCCGCACAATGTTCTCCGACACGGTGGCGTTCTTGTTCCTCCTGTTCTCCAGGCTGCTCAGCTTCCCCAGCAGCAGCGGGATGGTGCTTTCCAGGCTGGACACTGGGGTTGGAGAGGAGCCAGGGTTTTTGAACGTTAGTGAGGAAGGGAGATGTGAAGATCAGGCAGTTTTGAGACACACAAGTCAAAGCAGCAGCAGCTGGGAGCAGAGTCACAAAATGACCCCCTAAATCCAGCAGCCTTGATGGGGGGGTGTGTGCAAATGCTCTAGCGCACGCAGTCTCCTACAGTAAAGATACAGGTGACACAGACACCGCAGGGAGAGAAAAAAATAAAGGGCCAGGACTCAGAGCACCCAGTCTTGGCTGCTACATCCCTCTACTCTTGGCCTCGACCTGCAGAGCACAGCTCCCAAAAGCACAGAGCTCTCTGGAGACATCTGTCCATGCCAGACTCGGCCCTGGCAGCGCAGCACTCACCAGATTTCCTGGCGTCCTGGACTGCCTGGTTCAGGTCTTCATTTCGAAGGTCTCCGTACTGGTCTTTCCACTCATCCAGATTTTTCTTCATGGTGCTCAGCGTATCTTCCACTCTTGCAGCCGTTTCGTTGGCCTCAGCAGCTGCCGCTTTGGCATTCTGGATCGTCTCTTTCGTGTCCTCTGGAAAGAAAGGAGAAAAATCTCTGGGATGGCCAGGAGTGGGGAGGAAGCACCCTTGGGTCACAGCCTGGGCAGGAGGAAAGCAACAGAGAGAACCAGTCTAGCCCAGACTCGACTGACTGGAGAACGCCAGGACAAACCTTGGTCCCTGCCCAGCATGTCCTGCACAGACTGGAGCTGGCTCAGGAGCTGCTCCTTCTTCACACGGAGGTCAGCCAGCTTGTCCTTCATTGTCTGCAGAGTGCCTTTAATAGCTGCAATTAAAGAAACGCGAATGTTGTGTGTTGGATCTCAGTCCAGCCTGAAGGACATCACACCCTGCAGGAAGCCTCTCTCACCCCCGTTGAGTTTTCTCTGCTCTCTCCTCACAGCCTCCTCCAGGTTGCTGCTGTTCCTCTTCAGCTCTTTAGAGATGGCACCGAGATTTTCTGATATGACACTCTGTAAAACAAACATGCGTTGCTTAGGACTCTGAAGAGGAATTCAAGTCTCCGGCCTCGACTGCACACAAAAATCCTTGTTCAGGCAACTGCAGTGGGGTGTGCTGCTGGGGCACGATGGGGAGACCCAAACCCCCAGAGTTGACCCCAGCTGTGGCGGCGGCTCTGCTCTCCGGCACAGAACAAAGTGCTCAAGTGTCAGAGGGAAGGGGCAGCAGAGCCCTACGCGTGGGCGTGAAAAGCTGGAGGACTGCGGGGGGAGTCTGGCTTTTGCTTATCTTCACGGGGCTGCCCACAAAACGTACCATCAAAGCCTCGCCAGCTGCCTCATCAGCGTCGTGGGCTGCTCGCTCGGCTTTTTTCACAGCTTCAATGATGCTGGCATAGGCATTGGAGGCATCGATCGCCCGTTGGATAAAGCCATCCTGGTTCGTGCCCTGGATAATGCTGTGTTGGAAGATGAAGCCATCAAGCCCAGGGAGACTGCTCAGGCTCCATGCCCCCACGGACAAACCCCTTTGGGCTCCTCATCGCAACATGTGCTCCAGGATGAAGCTTTGGAGTTGGTACCCCGCTGCTCCCCTGCCATGGTGTGGGGCTGCAGTTTCCCATCCCCAGCTCTGGTAAGAGGTGGTCTGACTGGTGAGCGTCAGGACCGGTGCCTCACCTGGACAGGTTCCTTGCGAGCTCATCCAGGAGCCGGGCATGCTCCTCCGCCTGCTCCACGATGGGGATCTTGCTGCTGGCTGGGGAGAACTTCTTGACCCGCTCAGTCAGGGGCAGCTTCGCCCCATCCAGCAGTGCTGCCAGCTTCTCGTACGCCTGCGAGGACACATGTCACTCCCGAGGGCTGCCACCCCCTTGCGCTCTGCCCATGCCAAAGTGCATCCATCACTCACCTCCTTTGCACTCTCCATCTTCTGTAGGAAGTCGGAGACTTGGGCCAGGGAGTCCTTGGCCATCCTCAGGGTCTCCTGCACCAGCGCATGCTGCTTTTGGAGTTCACGGCTCTTTTGCTAGACACACAGAGGCAGGGTCAGGCGCCGGCAGGGCTGGGGCAGCCCCCCCCTCGCTGCACGGCAGTATGGGACCACCCGCTGAAGCTCTACCTGGCTCTCCTCCAGGTTGTTGCGGTTCAGGCTGTTCAACTCTTCCGTCTGCCTGGTTTTGTTCACAGCCTCGTTGAGGGCATCGCGGAGGTCCATCAGCTGGGAGCTGTGCTGCGCCAGCCGGTCACGGATGCTGCTCACCAGGTCCTGGTTGGACTCCCAGCGGGCATGCAGCTCGCTCTTCACCCGATGCAGCACTGAGGGTGGAGGAGATGAGAACCGTTGCTAATTCATCCTCCTGTGGTAAAGGGCTTTTTCTGTGCTTGGCTGGGGAAAAGCCTTGTTCTGGTCCCACTTGGCAGGTATCGAGGCCAGAAGTGACCATCTTCCATCCCCCCTCCTTCCTTCAGCCTGGATAGCACAGGGTCTTGTCCAAGATTATCTCCAGACCCCCAGTGCTGGCGAGAAGGATGGGATTTCTTTCAGAAAGACCCAGCCGTGCCCGAAAGGCTCCAGATGATGGAGAAACCCCACCTGAGGCCCACTCCAGTGCTTGATTACTCCCACTGTGAAAAAATTACTTATTTATAGCAAAAGCCAGTTTATAATTCCAGCTTTCAGCTGCCGAACTACGTTTTGCCGCTGCCTGTTAATGAGAAGCGCTTGCTCCCCGCGGTGCCAGCGTGCCTGGCTACGGCTTTGTGCGGGAGCACAATCCCAGCCCTCGCTCCTGCGAGGGACGCCCTCAGGATGGCAGAGCTGCTGAGGGTGGTGGGCTGCTGGCTGTCACTCTGAACCCCTTTCCTGGGACAGCAAATATGAACAAACATGGGGTGACTTATGCAAATCCGCAATAACTGTAACTCCCGGTTTTAAGAGTTGTCACTTTTGGTCACCAAAGAGAACTACCCAGCTAGTACAATCTGGTCCAAAATTCACCTTAAGGGAAAAGGAACCAAAAATGGAGTGTCACAGGGGACTCTGAAACTACTATAAAACTTGTTGGGGGTGCCTGTTTATTAACAGCACTCCCCAAACGTGACCATGATGCGTAGCGTCCGCGTGGGCTCCCAGCCAGGCTCTCAGGAAAGGCTCGACCCAGCAGGATCTGGGTAGCCCTGTCCCACGCCACTGAGTCGGACTCACACTTCTGAGCCTCCTCGTGCTCGCGCCTTGCCAGCTCCTCCTGGCTGCCCAGACTCCGCTCCTTCATCTCCCTCAGCATTCTTTCCACCTCGGCCATCTTCTGCCGAAACTCCTCGGTGGAGGTGGCGCTGGCGTTTGCTGCCCCAAACCTGGCCATCTGCCGCAGCAAGTCTGCAGAGAAATCCAGATCCCCCGTTAGCACTGCCCAACCCAGGTCCTTCATAATCCCCCGAGATCTTTCCTCTCTTACATCACTCCCAGCAAGTCGCGGCCAGCTTTCACGCAGTACGCAGGCACCCGAATTGCCCGAGATCACTCGGAGGTGTGGCCCCACGTTTCTGTCCCCTTGGCTGCTACCGGTAACGCATGCTACATCCCAAGCGCTGTTTTGTGGCTTTACCTCCTCTGCTAGATCCAGCCGCTCCCTGTTTTGCTAAATCTCTCCGGAAGCTGTAGTGCGGATGGCCCCAGTCTTATGCATTTTAATAACATTTGTGCAAGTTTAATGTGTTTTTTCCAAAGACTGTGTTTAGCCAGACAGCTGGGACTCACGGTAAGCCTGGTCAGAATAAAAGCCAGAATTCTGCAGGGATCTCCATTTCATTTGTATTTCCCCTTGTTTTCTCCATGGATCTTTCTAAGCGATGCAGTACTTGGTGCTGTTGGAAAGCCAGAGCGTGGCATTCCCAGCAGGAAAAAAGCCACAAAGCAGAGACCCTTCTTCACCTACCTGCAATGCCTTTCTGAATGCTTTGGATATTTAGCAGGAGCTGCTCCCCCCTCTGGTAAGTCTCTCTCGTGTGCTGCTCGATCCGGTTTGCTTCTCTGTGAGTCATTGTCATCTACAACAAAAACCACTGGCTTAGCTGCAGGAAGAGGTTGTTTTATGTGATTCGTCAGTGGGAAGATGTTCCCAAAAGGCACGCAAGGCTTGGGAATGTGCAGCTTTTGAGGTTCTTGAACCGTGTCTCCTCCAACAGCCTGCCCTGTGCTGCTCACGTACAATGAATTTAGCAATGGTCTTATTTGGCACCTTCAGAGAAGCACCGGCAATAAATGCAGCTCCAACGCAACAGGCTCTGGATCCTGAAACAGTCCTAAGACCCCAGAGGAGAGTGCTGTCCTGCACTCTTAATGCAGGAAAAGCCCCATAGCCTGAGCCAGGCCCACTGGGTCCTGACCAGGACACAAGAAGAGATGGAGGGCTGCAGTTTGGCCGCTCAGAGCGTAGACGTAGGTATACACAGAGGCATTTCGTCCATGCAGCTGCCCAGGGACGTATGTCAAGTAGAGGCTTCTCCCTCTCCCTTAGATTAGGAGCAGGCAGTTTATAAATCAAATCAAATCAAATCAGATCAAATCAAATCAAATCTTGCTCAGTTTATAAGTTCTCTGAAGACACAACTGGTGCTTTTAAGACTGTATACAGATTGCATCTTGCAAAACGTGTTGCTCTACTAAGGTCTCCAAGGAGTATTACAACTCATTGACGCATTTGCTGACAGGGCTCAGGTTCTCCCTGCCACAGCATGGATACATCCAGAACGGACCTCGATGTTCCTTCCTCATATGCTCCTTCTGTAAATGACATTTTATTCAATTTATTTTTACTGGCTAAAGTTGGAGCTGCCTCAAAAGCAAGTAATAAATCAAGAAACAACCATCAATACCACAAGATGTTTAGCAGCCCTGCGAGGGAGGAATGCAGGTAATCTAGCTGGGGCATCTAAGTAAGAGACCCCGGCAGCCAAGCCCAGTGCTGGCTGGGCAGGAGATCCCTCCTGCCTGAACTAGGCTCCTCACAGCCTTCAAAGCCCTCATTTTAGGTAAAAGGAGGGGCTTGTGTTCTGGAAAAGGAAGATGGAGAAATGCCCTACTTTGTGCTGCAGCGCGTTCAGGTCCTGCGTGAGGTCCACGTTCTCATCCTCCAGCTCATCAGCCCTTTGCCTGACCTTGTTCATGGCTCGCTGGTACTCACGGAGCTGGTTNGAAAAAAAAAAAAAAAAAAAGAGATGAAATCAGTCCAACGGGCCAGGAAACGTGGGCAGAAAGTGATGTTAAACCTTCCACGTACAGCGACAGTCACCATAGTGCTGTTGAGACCGTGAAGGCGAGCCCAGGCGATGGAGCTGGCGTTGAGGTTGACCAGCTGAGTGCGAATGGAGGGGAAGGACGCCTCGATGCTCTGCAGATCCTCCAGCAGAAGCAGGACACAGCTGTCACACACTGCCAGGGGAACGGAGCGGTCAGCGCGGGCCCTTTCCCGGGGCTTCCCTCACCTCTTTCCCCAGGACCGCAGGATACAGACCTTCACACCTCATGCTGTCCGCGCCGTTTGCCACGGGGATCTCATACTTGTGCATGCAGACGTCGCACTGCTTCCCCGTCAGCCCGTTGGAGCAAGTGCACTCCCCGGTGCGCGGGTCGCAGGAGCCCCCTCTGCACTCGCACCCTGCCGAGTTTAACAACAGGGAAATGCCCGTGGCATCATTTTGTGCCATCGCCACCCGAGAGAGAGGAAGGAGTGGTTTTATTCAGCCGTGCAATCGCATCTCTGCTTATCTACGTGCCACTGCTGGGGGTTACCCTGGGCAACCTAGCAACCTGCACAGGACCTCAGATAGCAGTCAGTTGTTTTCCACCTTTAACAATTCAACCAGCACGCGTGCCACCAACGCCTTGTCCCACTCCTCCACATGCAGGACCCAACACCCGGGAAGCAGGACTCACTGGTACAGCCGCTCTCGCTGAAGCCCCAGTAGCCCGGGGCGCACTGCTGGCAGCGCGAGCCGCTGACGCCGGGCAGGCAGCTGCACTGGCCGGTCTGCGCGTCACAACTGCTCCCCACAGCGCCGACGTCGCAGTCACACCTCCGGCAGCCGGAGCATCCCTCAAAGCCATAGTATCCCTCCTAGGGAAAAGCAGGACAGTGGGTGCCCTGTTCAGCAAGAGGGCACACGTGCTTCCCTCCCTGGGCAGGCTGAGGCGGGGGGGGACCCCAGCCTTGCTTTCCAGGGGTGTTTTGACCTCCGCAAAACTCTTATCAACATAGCAAAGATGCGGAGCTGCAATAAGAGCCCAGACACGCCACAGCCCTGCCCTGCAAACCCGCCCTTGCCCTGCAACGCCCACGCTGGATGCATACAGGAAAATGGGGTTTATTGCGGTTTCCCAAAGGGTACCACATCGCTGCCCAGGCTCTGCTCTGCTCCCAGGGCTGGGGACGGCGCACCGGGGCTGCCCCTCGTCCCCGTGCCAAGGACAGGCACCGTCCCAGTATGCAGGTGGCCCTTACCTCGCAGCGGTCACAGTGCTGGCCTGTCACTCCAGTCTTGCAGAAGCATTGGCCAGTTCGTGGATGGCACGAGTCAGTCCCGCAAGGCGAACAGTTGCACTCTGCCAGGGAAAAAATACACCCAGTTATACACTGAAGAGCCCGCTCAGCTACTCGCAAACCTTGTTCCCAACAGAGAATCCTCTTTCCTCCGTAGCTGTCACAGTCAGAGCAAAGACAGAGCTTCTCTCCTCTTGGATTTGCTCCTCCCAACAAACTATTCCCATGACAGCTGCCCAGGGCAGACCCCCTTTTGTGAGCTGCGATTTGGCTGCTGTTCCTCAGCGGGAGATGAGCAGCGCTGGGAGGGGGCTGTGCACACCCCCGCTCCTGAGGGAGCGCCGGCACCGCTGCTGCAGGACCTGCTTGGGGTAAGGCCATTCCAGCCTGGGCGCAGGCTGGCGGCTCGCCTTCAGGGGTGGACTGGAGGTTATGGAGTTGTGATGCTGGAGGGCAGGTTTTTGGAGTTGTTTTTTTTTTTTTTCTTATTATCATCTTTAGAGGATGCCCGCAAGGTGTGCAACCAAGCCTGCGACTCACTGGGGCGATGCACAGCCTGGCTACGGTGCTGAACACGTCCACAGTCAGTCTGTCCGTGTCCCCCCCCTCAGTGCTCGCTGCCTGCCCCACTCACGTGTGCAGTTCTTGGCTGCCACCGCGTCCCCGTAGTAGCCGGGGGCGCAGACCTCGCACCGCGCACCCGCCGTGTGGTGCATGCACCCCGTGCAGGCGCCCGTCAGGGAGTCGCAGCTGCTGAACAGCATGTTGGGATCCGTGTTCCCGCTGCAGTCGCAGGGCTGGCACGAGCTGCCAATCACCAGGGGATTGCCGTAGTATCCTGGGGCGCACCTGGAGAAATACAGCAAGTTAAAACACAGTCGGGGCACCGGGGGGATCCCCACAGCTCACGCCTGCATGATGCTCGAGTTGTGCAATCCTAACAGCGCAAGCATCCAACACCAGTAACTGCCGCAGCCCTCGGGGATCTCAAAGCGCTTTGTGGTTTTGCCTCGTGGTACCTCAGAAAGGTGCCTTTATCACAGACTGCAAGTTGAGGCAAAGCAGAGCTAAGGAATACCCCCACGGCAACACAATCTATCTGCAGACAGCAATGGGGCATTTGCAGGCTGAAAAGGGTTGAAAGAAATCCTGCCAGAGCGAAGCACCCCGGGAGCAGAGCCAACCGCTCCGTCTGCAGTCTTTACTACGACAAATTCTCTTCTGCCACAGCAGCGGCTGCACGAGCCTAGCGCGTCTGAGGCCCCTGCACCACGGGTGCCATCACCCTTACCGCTCACAGCTGGGTCCCGCGTAGCCGGGCTTGCAGAGGCACTGCATGTTGGAGCCCTTGTGGACGCAACCGACGGCAAAACTGAAACGGTAAGAGGTAAACAGGAAGGTNCCGATCGCTTGGGCGGCCCTTGGGTAAGAGGCCATGGACGCGGTTCGGGGCCATTGGAACACCCGCCAGGGCCAAGCCAGTGCCGCGACGTGGCACAGCATGGTTCCCAGCAGTTAAGCAGGGAGGTTAAATAGGCAACTCCATCCAAGGGCGCTTACTTGTTGGAGGCAACTGAAAGAGGGCACGGACATCCAACACACTGCGGGGGCTCTTCGGCAGGGCGGCTGCCCACGTAGCCATCCTTGCATCGCTCGCAGTGGTCTCCCTCCGTGTTGTGCTGGCAGTTCTGCAAGGAAACGGCAGGCTGCGGGCTCAGCACTGACAGCAAGAAATGGTGTGTTGCACAAAGAATTCCTCACCAGATAACTGGATGCTTCAGTCCTTCCTCTTTCCCAGAAATGTCTTTCACCCTAAGCTGACCCCGAGCGGGACCACCCCTGAAATGGCACATGCAGCTAATGCTCCAATTCCGGCACGGTCCTGCCAGCTCAGTTAGTATGCGAAGAGCCTTTTAATTACATGCTACAGACCTTACAACTCCAAAACATCACGGTGTTTTACTCTTCACTTACAAGGCATATCCCAGAGCCCGGCAGGCACTGATCCGAGTGGCCGTTGCAATGACATGGGATGCATTTTCCCAGAAAGAGCCCCTTGGTGTCCCTGTAGTAACCTGGAGCGCATTCCTGAGGAGACAGAAAAAGACAGAGATCTGAAAAACAGCCCAATACATTCAGGAAAGCAAAGAGACTAATTTCATTTCCACAACAGAATTCCCACAGGGTTGTACTGATGGAGAAAAGATTAAAAGCAACAACAAAGATTTTTCAGTGCAGTTTCTTCCTGCTCCTCGTCAATAGGAGATAACCAGCCAGACAGAAGGACATAATCTTCCAAGGTAGTGCATGCACTTAATTTTGGTCTGCAACACCTGAATGATTGCTCCATCATGCCTCTTCCAAGAGGGCAGATGCAGCTAACGCACCTCTCCCAGGTGCCCTGCGCTGTGGAGGGAGAGGAGCTGTGGGGAAGCCTGGGAGATGTTGTTCCTTCCTCCGGCACAACCTGAGCTGTAATTTTAACTGAAGCCCTTGGGGGTCCACTTGGAAGCTGGTACTTTGGCATGACTGCTTTGCACAAACATGCAAGCCCCACGGCTGCCACCCGCACCAAGCGCGAGAGGTGGCTGAGGCCCCGAACGGCGGCTGTTTGACCCCCCTCTGCCGGAAGCAGCACATCCCCTTTCACCCCTACCTGGCAGGAGTCCCCCTGGTAGTTAGCCGGGCAAAAGCACAGCTCCACGTTGCTGGCGCGGATGCCCGTGGCTCTATCTGTTGCCATCTCCAGGACCACGCGGCGCAGGGATACGGATGAAGAGAGCTGGGAGAAGAGCGCCCGGATCTGCAGCTGTTCCAGGTTTGCCAGCACCATCATGAGCTCCTCTCTAGACACAGGGTTGTGCGTCTCTGTGTGCCTGAAGTTACTCTAGCGGGAGAAGGCCTGACATTACTGGCAGGAAGCACAGGAACCCGAACATCCAGCCCAGCCCTCACTTCCCTGCTGCTGGGATGTCTCCCCTTTGCACGGGTGTAACAGCGCTGCTTCTTCACAGCCAGTTCTGCTGCAACAGGCAGCACCTAAAATACTGAGCTTAAAGCGACCGTCCCTTCCGTCTACATGCTAGTGTTGACCTTTCAGTAGCACCAGAGCACTTAACTTGGCACACACGCGTGTGTACGAACTCACCTCCACCAGCTGCAGCTGGCCGTGATGTACCTCCCCTGGGGACGGGTAGGTGCCTTCCAGAAACATGATGCTCATCTGATTTCCCTGGGAAAAGCAAGGAAGGTGTCAGTCACGACCTCATCCTGCTCAGGCATTAGCAGGGGGTTCCGGGGAATTTCTCGGGCTGCACCTTCAGGATCACGTCCGGGCGGGACTCCATGGGAATGAACACGTCACCCCTCCGGGGGTCGGAGTGCAGCTCATAGCGCAGGTGCCCCCCATAGGAGGATACCTAAGGGAGAGACAAATTCCATGTGTTGCTGCAAATCCACACCACTGAGATGAATCAGAGCTGTCCATGTTCAACCGCAGCGTGAACAACGCCTGCACGTCAGCGGGCACGTGTTGGTGGGGTGAGGGATGTGCGTGACTGCTGCTCCAGCTGCCACTGTGCCCTTACCTGGTCCCCAAGGTAGGAGCTGGGTGCAACCCAGTAGAGCTCCTGGTAGGCATCTGGGAGGTTCTTGAGATCAGCGCGGAGGAGCTGCTCCCGCAGGCTCAGGGTCGTCGGCACTTCCTGGCGATCGCTGCTCAACAAGAGCCACCCGTTCATGTCGACAAACTGCGGGGGAAGAGCAAACGCAGATCTTCTAGTGGAGCTACAGAAAGTATTCGGGTGCTGATGCACCAGAAGAGCAAGCGCCAGAGCAGCACAACGGATGAGAACAGCCTCACGACCTCACATGCATCCTGATGAAGCCACTGGAAAGCTGAGCACCACCCCTGCCTCCCGCCTGGTGCGGTCCCCGCAGTGTCATGACTTTCTACCCTACGAGACCCCGGAGACCAGGAAAAGGGGCTGAAGGTGGGAGACGGGCACAGGGAGACAGAGATAACGCTCCTCACAGTGTATCTTCCAGAGGGGTAGGATTAACGCAGGACAGAGACGGGAGGGCAGCAGGGAGCCAGGCGGGTGGGAAGACAGCTGAACCGCAGGCTCCGGTGGCCCTTGGCCCCTCTCACCTCAGCTCGGTGCTTCTCAGCACTGCGGCAGCGATCGGTCGCACCAAAGCAGAAGCATTTGGTGCAGCCCTTGGGGTTGCTGGCATCCAAAGAAAACGTCCCCAGGCGGCACTGGTCACACCTCGGGCCCTCCACGTTTTCCTGGAAAACAAGGAAAGCTCAACAGCTTCAGCAGTTTCTCACGAGCCCTTAGTGGAGGACAGAGATGGCTGTACGAGTGATCAAAGCGCCGCGATGTGCTGCTGAAAGACGATTAAGCAGTCCCTGACCAGGTTTGCTTGCACAGCACCCATCGAACATTAAATTCACCTGGAGAAAGCACTTGTGAACTGCTCCAGCAACGGGCTGGAGCAGGCAGCTCAGCAGCCGTTTGAGTTACTCTGCTGTCACGCAGGAGCAGGAGTTAACAGAGCTGACAGCTTTACCTGCAGCGCGCTCCGACACGGGGCGGGACCCAGCCTGCCCGTCTCCCCACTGACAGTGCGAAGAGTCATGGCCAGGCAAGATGGGGAGAAGGAGTCTTTCAGGGTGCTCTGAACCCACCACCGCGTGGGGCAGGCAGGCGGCGGCACACGGGCGCTCTCCTCCTCCAGCCCTGCTCCCCCCTGGCACGCCGGACACCCTCAGCCAGAGCGGGAGAGTCGAGCCAAGGAGAAAGGCACCGCGCGAAGGCATCGAAGGACCGACCTTGCAGTGGCACTGCCCCGTGACCGGGTCGCACACGCTCGCTTCGGTGCCAGCCTGGTGGCAGTCACACCGCCGACAGTTGGGGTAGTGGTAGTAGCCAGGGGCACAGAGGTCACACTGTCGCCCGATGATATTGGGCTTGCACCTGGACGGGACGCAAGAGCCGCAGCGTTAGAAACCTCTGCCCTGCGCTGCTGTGCAGGGAGCAGCCGGGCTTTCAGAGCTTCACACGTTGATGAGGATTTCCCCATCCTGCACGTTTCCTCCCTGCAGCCTGCCGACGTGTCCCATCGCTCCAGCGGGGACGAGGGATGCTGCCAGACGTGCCCCGTGCCACGACAGGGCTCCCTCACCTGCACTGCCCGCTCTCCACATCGCAGCCGGGCTCCGTCAGCTCCTGCACGCCGGGCCGAGAGCAATTGCAGTCCTCGCAGCCGATGAGGGGGTGGCAGCCGAAGGTCTGGGGCTCGCAGACAACGCACTCTGGCTTCAGGGTGTGCGGAGGGCAGATGCACTGCCCCGTCACTTCGTCACAGAGACGTGTCCCGCAGTCGCAGGCTGGAAGGGGCAGAAAAGGGGCCGGTGTGTGTGTGGGAGCAAGACCCAGGCAGCCCAAGGAGAGTGTGAGGCAACGGATGCAGAGCTCAACCGCTCCGCGGGCCGCTGGGCTGTTTCCATGCAAGTGGAGCCGTTACAGGGCTGGAAAACGCAGCCATTTCCCAAATCAGCCTCAGCCCTGCAAGAGGCGAAACACAAGCGCTGGGAAAGCAGAGTGGGAGACGGGACAACTCACGCCTACAGTTGGGGAAGCCCCAGTAGCCGGTGGCACAGCGGGAGCACTCTCGCCCGATGACGTTGGACTTGCAGGGACACTGCCCGCCGAAGGGCTCGCACTGGCTGCCCCGTGCCCCTGCCTCGTGGCACCGGCAGGGCTGCGCCCCGTTGTTGTAGAAGAGGGAGAGCGAGATGGCAGAGTCACGGCAGAACCTCGACGATGTGCTGGGGCTGCAGGGGAAGGCAGGAGTCACTGTGCTGCACACCCTCCCAGCCTCCTCATCACCCCAAAATCCAGCAGGATTTCCTGCAGCAACGGGTACTGCCTGAGTGGGAGGGAGAGCCCTGTGACACTGAGATCCCCCAAATACCCAAAGGTTTGGTCATTAGATAAGGAAAGCCTTAATCAGATCCCTCCCCTGCCACACATAGAGACATAGAATGGTTTAGGTTGGAAGGGACCTTGAAGATCA
>RSEF01000020.1:7059887-7074750 GCA_003993805.1 Himantopus leucocephalus
GGGCTCCAGAGCTGGAGGCAGCACTCCAGGTGGGGTCTCATGAAGGGAATGGGTTTTTGCTCCCTAAGGGGTGTGCAGCCTGTGGAGAGCAGAGCAGCCACCCAAAGCCAAGGGTCTCACTTGATGTAGAAGCTGTTGATGCCACAGCTGCTGATGAAATCATAGGACTTGTCCAGGGGTTCCTCCTGCAGGTACTGAGAGCTGTAGCTGTCCTCGGGCACCACAAGGATGTAATCCTGCAATGCAAGGACAAGATGGGTGAGCCAGGCCCCTTAGCTGAGGCAGACAGAGTCCAAAACGAGCTCACTGCTAGACATGAAGGCACCCGTGTTCCAATTCTGTCTTTCTGCCGTTTATCCAAATTTTGGTCAATCTTCCAGTCCTGTTGCCTGAGAATAACAAGGGCTACCTGTTCCCACGATGAGACCTGCCTGGACAATGCTACGCAGGTGCAAAATATTGCTGAGGAATAAGACTTATTCTGGATTATCGCAAGCTCTGTATGCAAACCAACAGCTTCAATTTCTGCCTTGTTTTGGTATCAAAACAACACAGTGAAGGGTAACTGTCATATACAGAACTGTCTGCAAATTCTGCCCTCAATTCTACACCACGAAGGTTGGAGATTGCAACTTTCTAGGGTAGTGCAGAAACTGAGTGATGGTGGGAAACACTCCTGCGGTCACACAGTGACAAAAATCCTCAAGGACAAACTCCAGCCCAGCTGGAGCCATGTGGCTGGAGCCTGGTCCAGCACGCCCCAGGAGCTTCCCGACAAGAGGCTCACCAGCCACAGCTGCTTGCCCTCTGGCACTCGAACAACCACAGTCAGATCATTATCCGTAACATCCAGGACAATCTGGTCCTCAGAAACTACCAGGCTCCGGCACCCGTAGCCATGGGGGCAGAAAGAAGCAGTGGTCTGACCTGAAAAGACAACAAACCCATTGGTCCCACCTTTCCCTTGCAGCCCCCATCACACCCTCCCGGTCTGGAAGAGGTAAGTCAGTCTCGCTTCATCTTTGGACTCCTCGGTGAACCCACAGTTATCCTCTGGCGCCCGTTCCAACGCTTCTGCCTACTAGCAGCTTCCCTCAGGTCCTCCCCTCTTCTCACCTTGCCAGATGCGCCCACCGTTGATTAACACTTCCACGGGGAAGGTGGGATGGTTGGGCTGGTAGTAGTGTAGGATGAAAGCGTAGCGCCCCAGGGTCTGGATCCGACTGTTAAACACGACAGCAGCCTGGCCCGAAAGAGGAGAGCAAAGAGACAAAAAAACATATCGGACAGCTGCACTCCCAACTGGAATATTTTTTTACTATTGTACAAGTTGTGCTCTTATTGCACAACTGTCAGGTCCTTAGACTTTTGGTGAATCAACCCCCCATGTCTCCACACTGCCCGTCTAGCGGTGCCACCTGCAAGGTGTCCCTGGGAGCCCAGAGAACCAAGCAGGGTTGGAGGGAGCTCAGCCAGGAGAGTCCGGGGGAATTACAGGTTCAGGGACAAGTTTAAAGTCCAGATTAAATTCTGAAAATGCTAAATTGCTACTTGCTAAAGCTACTCGATAGAGAAGGCAGACTTCTCCGTGCCCCAGGTGTCCAGTGTCACAGCACCAGCCAACCAGTCCAACCCACACCCGTGCCACTACCTGGGGTGGCTGCAGGAGGATGAGCTCTGCAGAGGGGTCCACCGCCGTGGGCGGCCGAGGTGCAGGCTCCACCGGGACCCCAGCCGGAGCCACAAGAACAGCCTGAGCCAGGGGGACATCGGGGGCGATGGGCAGAGCCTGGCCCCCCTCCAAAACGATCGACTGAGAAAGCTTCAGGAACCTCGAGGGAACACAGGAGCTGCTGCAAAACAAGGAGAAAACGGCGCGTAACGATCTCCGGCGAGGAGAGAGAGGCTCTGGGTGTCCCGGGAGGAGAAGCATGCCCTGTAAGACCTGGCAGCTAATGAAGTACGCCTGCCGAGGGAGAGCTTTCTACCAGGGCCTCTGGCGCTCTGGGACACGGGCTCAGCCGCGAGAACAGGAACCTTCCACAGACTAATTCCTGTGCAAATATTTAATCAAAGCGGTGTCAACAATTGGGACACAGTGAGTGTCTCTTGCTGTGTGTGAGCAAGCACAGGAAAGCCTATTCTGGATGACACTTGGGCGAGTGTCTGCCGCGAGAGGCACTGCGATGTTCAGATAAAGGACCAGCAGCCTGACTTCCAGCCCTTACTCCATCGCTGCCTGCTCGCTGGACGCGGGCAAGGCGCTTCCCCTCAGCCACAGACTTCTTTCTGCTGTGTCAAGAACCAAAAAGGCTCCAAACCTGAGGGACGTGAGGGAAGCAACTGCTTTTGGAAACAGCCACGTTCACGCGAAAACCCCGAGGGACCCCAGACTCTTACCTGTTGGATGCGAACGTGCCGTGGACACTGATGCAATGCACCTTCGGCTCGATGAACTCCATGGTGAACTGTGCAGCGGGTATGAGGTACACTTTGTGCTGCCGCAGGTGAAAGAGAGAGACACCCGGTTACATGCCAGCCTCTGCCGCTGGGAGCCTACAGCAGTTCTTGTGCCCACCAGCGATCAGGCTGACCACACTAAGCACTTCCTTACCAGATATTGCAGCTAACGCATGGCAAGTCACACCTCTGTCTACTGCCCCTCCATCCTTGGCACGAGCACTAAGGCATTATAGGACTCCCACATATTTACGGGATTCTTCTATTCTTAGCTAAGCAACTGTGAATGCCTTCAAGGTAAAACGGGAAGAGGCGCTGCCACGCTGCTGCAGAGCTCCCTCTGCAAAGAGCAGCCTCTTCTCCTCGTCTTCTCCTGAAGCCCAGTCCCGCGATCTACTTCAAAACACACCACCGACCACGTTCTCCACCTTGGACTGCTCATGACATAGACCTAAGACCTAGCATCCAGGCCCACCAGGCCCAGAAAACCCTTCTACAGGCTAGGTACCGCTCCTGCCTCTCCTCCTTGCGACCTGCCACCAGAGCTGCCCTCGCAGGGAGCCTTACCAGGAGGAAGTCGGCCAGATCAGAGGTGAACTGAATGGTGGCCTCTGATGTAAGTTCAAAAGTTGCCATGCGGCTCTGGGAATCTACAGCAATCCCTCGACAAAGGAAACTGTAAGAGAAACACAGATTTTGAAGCCAGCCTTGAGCTGGGTCACGACCCACTTCTTGACTTGCCAACTATATGTCCTGAAGGTATTTATACAAAGTCCCTGTAAATCTTTTGATGCCTTTTCTGGCAAGTCATAAGAGTGAAGTTGCCCAAGGACACCATAGACGTTTGTTTCCATCGCAAAGGTTGCAGTCTAAAGTCAGACACTTCTACAGCAAGGGGCAGGGTTTGACCTGCACCAACAGCTTCAATAAACCTGCCTGTAGGACATTCCCTAAATCAGGGCTCCTCCCAACCTACCCAGCTGTAAATGGAAGCAACAGATAATCTCCTGGCAGTGGCATTAGAGGACTACGTTGGCACAGGTATGTATTTCCCAGGGATGGCTAATCACTAGAATCCACGTCCAGCTCGAATGAGCCTGGACATACACAGCTCACGTGTACAAAGCTGAGGCATTGCTTTGTTCAGGTGATAAAGCAGAAAAACCTCAGCTAGGGAGGGATCTGTCCGTGCCACGTCGGAGGAGGACTGAACGCTTTCTCCTTCTCAGAGGTGACCATACCTGTAGACACAGGGGTAGAAGATGAAGGTGCCCTGCTGCATGGCCAAGTGCGGCGAGCTCACAGCAATACCCACTGTCTGCAAAGCGTTGGTGTTGGCGTACTCCACCACCAGCACGTATTTCCCAGGCTGGGCAACAGGCAGGGTCAGCTGGACTTCCACCTGGAGGACAGAGAGACGGCTGAGCAGGGGTCTCCTGTCCCACTCCCCGTAGTGAGCGAGTGCAGGATGCCCGTGCTACACACCCGCCTCCTCTGCAGCTGAGGGGACAGCAGGCCAACTCTTACCACATGCCACGCGTGTCCTTGCAAGCCCTTTGCAGGCGAGACACTGCTTTCGGGTGCCTTGAACACCAGGGCATGCAAGCACACAGCTGCAAGGCTGAGGGGGCAACAGTGAGGTGTACGCGGGTGAAAAGCCCTTTTGGTAACCCGCCCAGGTGTAGGGAAAGCACCAGATGGTGGGAGCAGAGGGATGAGTGCCGCAGTGCCCACGGCAGGGATGAAACAGAAGTGCCACTCACATCACTGCCGCTGCATGTCGCCATCCGAGGATGGGAGGGGGTGAGCTGCTCTGCGGGACACGCTCTGGGTAAGCGGTTGTCCAGCCTGCACACCGCGTCCAGCCCCGACACGGCAGGGAAGCCATCCACAGACAGGTACTTATACAAGAGGCAGCTAAAAGCATCAAGAGAAAACATTGCAAAGTACGGTTGTTACATCGTGATGCTAAGAGTCAAGAGCACCCCTGCAGCCTCATCCCAGCAAAATCTGCAAAACCCTTTGGTCCAACGTGAGGGTTCCACTGCCCGAAGGAGCGCGTCCGGTTAGCGCGGAGCAGGAGATTGTGTACTATAGGACCAGTGAGGGCAGTAACAAAAAGAGGCCTCTCCCCTCGCAACGTGCTTTATCCTGGGGACCATTGCTATAGTGGAGGGGACAACTGGTGCCCAGAACCCAAGCGGCCTTCCTGCCACCATGGACAGACAGGTCCTGGCAGCGCAAGCAGACACACTGAGATGCTCTAAGTGCTGCCAGACTCTGCTNATGCTCTAAGCGCTGCCAGACTCTGCTCATTTGTTTTAAATAGTCCAGCAAGACTCATTGTCACCATTTTGCAGGGCTGTTGACTGACATACAACCCAGCACTGGGGCCCCAGCCTAGCAGAGGAGAGGGCTATGGTCTTACTGGGTGAGCTGGCCCTCCAGCGTCCATGAGAACACACAGACTGACTGTGCCATTCAGGAGGAGATCTGTGTGTTGGTGCAGGTTCAGCAGGCTTTATCAACCATGGCAAAGTGCTCCATTAAGCAGTTTTAGTGCATCCAGACCCTCACAGAGTGTGGACTGTGTATATTTCTTAACCCCAGGACAAGAGGAGCCGAGCAGGTCCCACACAGCACAAAGACGTGGAGATCCTTACTTCTGGGTGGCTTGTTCAGGGGCTGGCTGGTAGGTACATGGCTCCGTGACCCTTAGCTGCAGTATTGGAGCTTCATAGTATGAGCTGGGTAGCAAAACCAGATAGTCCTAGAAGGGGAGATGGGAGAGTTGGTTACGTTTGGGACACTTGCCCTGGGGGAGCTGCTGAAGCCCCCTGTGGTGGATGGAACACGGGGGCTGGTCCTTACCAGCAGCACACCCTCTGCTTCAACAACCAGAGACCAAGTGTTGGGGTTGAGTACGAAGGGCTCCCCAAAGCTGTTCTGGGGGACGGTGACAAAGGCTGGCTCCGTGCTGGGAGCAAAGACAATCTGCTTGGTCTGCTCTGTACCTGGAGTGGGAGGGATAAGAGGCTGTGAAGGGACCGGGATGGAAAACCGGGGGCTGCAAATAGGAGGCTACGCTCAGGGAAGCAGTTCTGTAGTGCAGCGGGGAGTCCCGGGCTCCTGCTCTCTTGGCGCTGCCATAGCAGATGCACCACAATCCCACACTGTCCCGCTCAGTAGCTCAATGGGAGGGAAAACCAAAATAAATCACTGCAATCCTTTATACACAGCGTGCTCTGCACCTCTGGACTGCAAAGCACGCAGTATTGCACACCAAGGAGCGTTTTGCCAGCTAGAGAAGGAAGGAACTCATCTGTGAAGAATTTATTCTGAGAGAGACAAAAAGAATTGCCCAGATATGTCCTTCGTTAGGGATATCCTGACCCCAGCTCCACAGGTGAGATACCTGTCTTCTGGCAAACTCGCAGACCCCCAAGCTGTGCTCCTGTCTTTCTTGCCAGCCACAGGCTCCGCACCCCGGATTCAGATATTAATTTTTACTGACAGGACAGAACGGGTGTAAGGCCTGATCCCGCTGCTGCTGAACGGCTCCTTGGCTCAGCTGACACAGTCCCACAACCACTGATCTCATTAACTTTGGGTGCAGTAACGATACAGCACCTAGAAGCAGGCTGTCTGCCTGTCGAGCGGTCTCGGGAGCATCTCGTAGAGCATAGGTGAGAGGGATTCACCGAGTGCGGCTGCATGACGAGCAGACGAGATGAAGGAGGAAGTGGGAAACGTGGCACGCTATCTTTGTGTGGTACATGGGCATCAAGGCGTAATGCAGAGGGCAGAAGCTAGAGCAAGGGCTTGTGCTACTGCTGGGACGGGCGAGCCCCTTCCCACGCGCGCTCGCTCTGCGCCATGCCTGGCATCAGCTGGGGCCGAGCCCTCGCTTTCTGCGATGGGAAGCAGAGGCGTGGATGCAAGGAATGAAGAGCTTTCCCTGAACAGGCAACGGGGCAGATTTCTTGACAAGCTGCAGTTTCACATCCCTTTGAGATGATACACAACTCAAACTGAGAGGGCTTCTGGAGGCGGGGTGGGACCAACCGGTCTGCAAATCGTACGCTTGGAAAAGGCTTCCCTTTTTGCAAGGCACATCTTCCAACTTATCTTCTTCCCAGACTGCTTGTCCTTTACCATGGGAAGCCCACGCCACCCAGGCAGAAGGTGGCTCAGCGTTTCTGGAGCCGACGTGGCCTATCGAGGAAGCTGCCCTCCCAGATCCCGCTGCTGGTGCATCTGTCTGGCAGCTTGCCTTCTGCGCTAGAAAACTCGAATGCTGCTTCTGAGCAAGCAGGGAAGCACATTATAAAGCAAATGAGCTCTGCTGCTGGATAGGACAGATTAAATACTTCCTGACCTTTGGTGGGATCCTAAAGCATGAGCACGGCTCATGCTTCTCTTGGCTTTCTGCTGCGTAATACGACTGGCCATAAAAATAACCAGCTATTTTTCTCCTCCAAAAAAAAGTAGAAAAATGGTAACTTGGCATTTCAAACCTTGCGTATCTCCTCAAAGGCAAAACACCTTCTATGTCAATTCAAGACGGTGGAGAGAACTTCACACACTGATAAATTAGGTGGCTGGTGTCAACAGCCGTGTGCTGTGCACGTATGGTCTGGAAGGAGAGCTTCAGCAGGACGATGTGGCTGTAGCATCCCAAGGGGTAATATCAATCAGCCAACCACCCACTAGGGCACTTGCATGGCCTCAGGTCTGCCCCCATGCAGTCTTGCTCATATTGATTCCCAGAATATTTGTTATCCAGGTCTCTAGGCTTGTTCAGCCATCTTTTGGTGGCTCTTCTTCCTCTCCAGCAGCTCATGGCTTGACAAGAAGACATTGCACCAGAGTGCAACGCCTGTGTAACATGTGCAACTCCGTGCCGCTTCCAAACCCCACGCCACGCGTGAAGCCAGCAGCCTGCTTTGGGAGAAGCGCAAGGCAAGGGCAGGACCGCCGCAGGAGGACACCTGCGAAATAGAACCATATCCAGCTGCCACGCTTTGGATCCAGTTTGGTTTTGTGGAAACTCAGCTCAGTTCTGCCTGGGGCACTGGGGTGATCCTGTCCCGTTCTGGAAAGGCTGTATGGAATCGTACAGCAGCCGTATCTCGCACCAGCCTGGCTGCCAACGGTCCTCAGTGCGCAGCCCCAGGACCGGGGACCAGCTTGCTGCTGCTTTGTTAGAGAAGGGGGGCTGCAAACTCACATCAGCCTTTCAATTGGAAGGGCAGGACTAATGGGATAAAGCCATATGGAAGTGTCTTCTGGAAAGGATGATGCAGAAGGCTGCCTGGGATGGGGAAGAGGTGGCGACGGTGCAGGGGAGCAGAGCGGTCTGGGATCCTTACCTCTCCTTCGTGGCTGATAAGCTGTAATTTTGCCATACACAGTGGCCCCTCCTGAATTAATATACCTCAGGATGACATGGAACAGATAGAGCTCTGCCTCCTTCACGTCTACAGTGACTCTGATTTTATTCTGCAAAAAGCAAAAAAGCACACGGGGCACACGTCACCGCGGGGCCAGCTCCTGGTCGCTCACCCGCCCTGCGGGAGAGCCTTACCCGCCTGCCTACCTGCCTGCCTGCCTGCCTGCCTGCCTCTCTTCCCCCTCCCTCGACATCCCACGGCACGGCTCTGGCCGGCCACCTGAGACGGGGACACCTGGGACGGGCACAGCTGGGGCAGGAGAAGGGGCAGAGGAGCAGTGTCGCAGCGTGGGATGCTCTGAGTTAGTCTAGAAGTGAAAAATGCACTTACAGTTGCCACAAACATTAAACTTTCCTTCCTCAACGACCGAGACCCTCCCTTCCACACTGGCGGGCCCCCGGCTGACGTAGCGGAAGACGAGGCGGAAGAGGTCGGGGGAGGTCACATTGAGAGTCACCACTACCTTGGGCTGGTGGGAGAGAGAAAGGGGAGAGAAGCAGAGCACACCTTCAATTACCTCCACCGCCGACAGCTACCAGCCCAAGCGCAGCCGCTCGGCTCACTGCTCCCAAAGCAACATGCCACAGCGCAAGGAGGAGACAAGCACACCGGCCCTACCGCACAGCCACGGCACGGCCGCCCCGCGACGCCGTCCCTTCTGGGGCCAGCCACCAAGGAAGCAGCCTGCCTGCGGGAAGGGGGTGGAAAGGCTCTGCCCACATCTGGAAGATGCTCTGGCACAGCAGGGTGGGTTCGGCTATCCCTGGGGCACACGCCGTGCCAGAGGAAAGGTTTTAAGAAGTTTTTTCCTTTGATACCGGCATGTTGCTTTTGGGCTTTGTGCCGTAACCAGCCAGCGGGCACCAAACGCTGAAGCACCTGCCCTTGTGTTTACGGGGCTCTGCCAAGATGCCTACAGAGGCGGCTGCAAATCGAGCTGGTGCCTCATCCTCGGGAACCTGCAATGCTAAGGGCTAGCGGGACTAAGAGAGTGTGCCACTGATGGGTGCGTCAGCCCTCCGCCTGCTTGGACCACGTTCAGGAAGACCTCGGTTAAGCAGATGCTTAAGTCTGACCCATTTCAAAGAGATCTAAGCACGTGCTTAAACACCCTGCTGCCTACGGGGCAAAGCTGGGTTCTGCCCAGGGAGACTCCTAATGAGGGCTCTGTGTTCCTCGAAGCTCCAGTTACACACCATCTTCCCACTGGAGAGCAAACTGGAAGGATCTTGCAGAGAGCAAACTACAGGTGAGACCTGCCAGCAGAAAGCCATGTGCTAGACCATCTGTTAAAGCCTATTTCTATCTCAGATGCCAACACTGGATGCAAAACAAAGGCCATGAGCTCCATCCTTAAGCTTTAAGGCTGGGGTTTTCTCAAGGGAGCCTACAGAAGTTTGTTGCTTAGCTCCTACGTACAAATTCAATGGGGAAATGACTAAACACATTAGGCCCTGCTGTTATTTCACCTAAGCATGAAAAAAGTGCAGAAAATTGAAGGTACACACACCAGAATAAGGAACATCTTTCACGGGACAAGACTATCAGAGGACCGCTGCCCTGCATCCCATCCCCAAACACACACACACAGGCGATGCTTCGCAGGGGCCATGCAGAGGAAGAATCCACCAAGGAGAAAAAAGGGTCAACAGGTGAAACAGCTTCACTTACAGGGCTTAGACAACTCCAGGTTAGTGTAAACCATCATTACAGCAAACCACCTAACAGCAAGAACGGAGGCAGAATGGTAACAAGAGGTCCAAGCTGAACATGGCAGCTAAGGAGGAGCCAATTTATTTTTGGAAAAGGGAGGGAAGGTTATGCAGAGTTGCAGGAAAGAGCAGAGTCAGATGAAAGAGCCGCAATAAAACCCAGAGACAGTGTTTATAGACATCCCTGTAAGTAATCACCGAGCCACCACCTTTGTCTAACCGGATTAGGATGTCAGGGGATTCCCAATTTAGGATCTTTCCCCTCATCAGTCTATGCCATCCCCAGCACTACAGGAAATGTCTGCGCAAACAGGCTATATATACACTGGGCTGTTTATGTTGGCCATCGTGTGACTTGGGGGGTTTGAGAAGCACTTGGGGTGAAAGATGTGTGCCAAAAGCACGTCAGTCCTCCACCGGCCGCATCCTCCCCAGGGGGAGCCGGGCTGGGACGGAGACACCAGGCGTACCTGGATGGAGGACATCTGTGCGTATCCTCGCCAGCTGAAGCCCTCAAACTCCAGGGGGTTGTAGCCGAAGCGCACAGCCCGGCCGGCCGGCGTGGTGCCTTCCTCCAGCTCGAATTTCAAGTGGTGAAGGTCGGGGAAATAATGGTCCCGCACGGGTCTGGGGAAGAGAGGGAGCACCGTTACCTGCCAGGCCATCTGGAGGGAGAGGCAAGAAGACACCTCTGCCAGGCACGCGGCTGACGTGGCAGCAGCCCAGATGATGAGGTCCCCATCCTCGTGGTGGGTGAGGACACCATTCCCGAGAACAGGAGGTGCAGCACCCCAAGATGCATCTCCCGCTGGCAGCTTACTGGGTGCAGGTGGGGCCGCGTGTGCTCTGCCGGCAGCGACAAGCTCCGCTCCGCTCCTCGCAGGATGGCCCCAGAGACCCGCCGACGTCGCACCGGCAGCCTGCGGGCAGGAAGCGCATGTTTACATTCCCGCCACACTAACGAGCTCCTGGTCACTAATCAAAGGCGCGCCCCAGCGGGCGGGGAGGCTGGGGCCGCTATTTTTATTCCATTGTATCCGTTTTCATATTGGCCCCAGCCCCGCTTGGATCGGTTCCTCTTCCACCTCAGCGCCGAGCTATTTCCAGACGGCGGCAGGAGGAACAAGGTCTGCAAACCCTCAGCCGCAGCCCTGCCGCCAGCAGCAGCCTTGCTCCCTCTTCCCAGCCCTGCCAGGACCGCGTGGGCTGGCTGAGAGCAGCCGGATCTCCTCCTTTCCCTCTTCCCGTGGGCATAAGGGAGAGCAGCCAACCCCACACGTCCGTGCCCACCTGCTCCCAACAGGAGGAAGGGGTAGAGTTGCAACGATACGGCCAATGGTTAAAACACAACAGTTTCTGGCACCCAAGGGGGCACCTTTCCTGGGTCTTCATTCCCCAACCCGATGGACCTGTGCCCAACAGCGCCAAAAGCGTGAACTAAGGTCTTCAGATCCACAGCAAGACCCAGCCCCTGCTCTGGTCCTGATATGATGAAAAGCAAGAGGTGGGACATCTCCCGCCCCTTCTCTCCAAGGCCAACAGTCAGTTGGTATACGCAGACCTGCTTGTGGCCCCTGTCCTCCACCCAGCACGTCACGAAGGGGGCTCACCTTGGCAGCCAAAGTAATTTGCGTTCTCCATATTGAAGTAGCCGTCTTTGCACGCTGAGCACAACTGGCCGCAGATGTTCGGTTTGCAGAAACATTGCCCGTCGCCCTAGGAGAGAGCAGGCATGGAAGCTCACTCCCACCCATTGCTCGTCACGGCCAAGCCGTTTCTCAGTTATTCGGGTCCTGATCTGAGACACTGGAGAAGCATTTTGAGTTTTATGCTCTACACTGCTTCCTGCGCGTGGGTGGGCCAGATAAGTTAAATTACCCAACAATGCAGGCAAACAAAAGTCCAGGCATCCTGGGCCAGACCCAGAAATATTTAGGTGCCTAATTTATGACAGGTCTTAATCCTATGTTCTCAAGCAAACCCAGATTGTGGTGCAACCTTTGAGAGCTCAGCGTCAGGACAGGCCCGCCCAGCAGCTGCTGGGAGAGACGGAGCTGAAATACTCCCAACCCAGCACACGCTCGGAGGTGCCTGGAGGCAGAGAGGAGCAAACCCACCTGCTGGCACTCCGCGATTCCGCTGATGGTGCCCTTGGTATCACACTTGCAGCCTGGAGAGAGGGAGATGAACAAGAAAGCCAGAAGGTCAATCAGCCCCCGAGAAGAAGCCTGATGGGGGACAGTACCCACCACACCAGAGGACACTGGGATAGGGGGAAGTGGTGGGAACTGGAGCTGGGAAGTGGTCAAGTAGAGGGTAGCGCTGCACAAGAGCTCTCTTTTCATTTTGGACAGTTGGCGTTGAGGACACAACTACCAAAGACTTTTCTGCGCATTTGGCCATGAAAAATTAAGCATGCAGTCTGCAGGGAGGGCTGAGAACGACACAACTTATTACACGAGCCCGGTGTTTCATCCCAAGCAAAAAGCTCCAGGCTCCAGCCTTTCCCCTCTCCAAGAAGGGGTTACCCAGACCACTCCAGCGTTGACATGTCATTTCAGGGTCAAGAAGGAAGGAAGGGTATCACCTCCCTCCAGCACTGATGGTCCCCACTGGCTTGGGTTTGGGTCTTGCACCACTACAGCACGGAGGGGACTTTTTGGGGCCACGCGAATGCCATTTCCTTACTCGTGCAGCCGTAGGGGTTCTCTGGAGTCAGGTTCCAGTATAAGGGCTTGCATCTGTCGCAAGCTGGGCCTTCAACGTACGCCCGACACGCGCAGGAGCCCTGGGGAAAGGGACGGGGAGAAAAGAGCAGGTGAGAATTTGCAGCGCGGTGGCTGAACGTGGTGTCTGCTACTCCGCTGTGGGCAACGGCTGCCTTCAGGCGGTGCTGAGGGAAGGACTTGGCCCGAAGCGAGTAAAAAATCACACAAAAGCCACCCGCAGGGGTTATTTGATACTCACCGGGGCCAGCGAGGGATCTGCAGTCACCAACCCTGCTGGGTTACAGGAGCCCACTAGAAAAGAGAGGCACCAGGAGGCATTTATAAGAAGATAGCTCACACCCCAGCTGCTCCTAAAGGGGGTTATTTCTTCCCTTGCAAAGCTCTTGGGGGATGATGCGGCCATTCCAACCCAACCTGTTCTATTATTCGATGATTTACCAGCACCGCATGCTACGTCCCAAGACACCAGAGTCCCCCCCCATCAAAGCGGAGAAGGGGGAGTACCTTCACAGTGCGGAAAGCCATAGGCGCCCGGCACGCAGCTATCGCAGCGCAGTCCCGTCACTTTGGGCCGGCAGCTGCACTGCCCCGTTTCCTGGTCGCAGGTGCTGTGCAGAGAGCCCTCCCGGGAGCACTGGCAAGCTGCAAAAGAGGGGAGAGCAACTGCTGGAGCGGCAGCGCACGGGGACTCCTGCATTCGAGGCTTCCCACCAGCAACGTCTTTTGTCCGCCTGACCTTCACCACCATCACAGCAGCCAGAAACACGGGTTATAAATAACATACACACTCATCCTTTGCTTTTGGTTAAAAACGTCCCACCTTTTAAGAAAAACAATAGAAGCTGCAATGTTTATCACACCTATTCACATATATTGATGCGTATTTTTGGATGGCGGCGGGGGAGACGTTTTGTTTAAGGAGAAGCGGGATGTGTGATCTCATCCCCAAAAGGTCACAGCCAGTGACGGCTCCGACCCTACAAAAACCCATTTGCACCCCAAAGACCCAAGAGCAGCGTTTGGCCATGAGGGTGCCCTGCGGACGCTGTGCGTGAGCAGCAGGCTCACACCGCAGCCGTGGCCCTGCCGGCAGCGGAGGGCAAGGGCAGGGCAACGGCTCTGCGGCTTCCCGCGCGCCCTGCCGCCGGCGAACGCACGCAGGGATCCTGCTGCCCTATCGCATGAAAGGTCAGCGAGCTGCCAGGGAGCTGCCCATGCCCTCCTTGCCCAGCCAGCATTCCTCAAAGCCCTGCCGAAGGGGACGTTTTAGGCTGACCCCCCCAGAGTGGCTAACAGCAAAACGTTGTTCATAAAAGAACAGATTAAAAATAAAATAAAATCAGGCTCTCCTCGTCTTTCCTCGCCGCGACTCCTCTACAGCTCTGCAATTTGGACGCTGCTTTATGAGACCAAAAAAAAAAAAAATAGCGACTACTGAGCTCCTGGGAGACCGTTTCATCTGTGCCTCCAGCCTCTTCAAAGGCATACTGCCGGCATCAGCATTCGGGAGCAGCGCCCTGCCAGCTGGCCGCGGCTCAGGCGTCTACATTTAGTATGGTGCAAGAGGGTGATGATGCTCTTTTGTTGCTTCAGGGAAATTGTATCACAGATTATTTTTTAATGAGCAGTAAATTCTTGCCGGGAGACATAAGAGTACATCTGGCTTCCAGTCGGACTGCCGACAGGGAGGGAGATGGGGACGCTCTGCCCGGAGCTGGGGAGAGCTATTGGGAGCGTGCGGGGCCACGGGCACCTGCCACAGGCACGGCTCAGCCCTGGCACCAGCAGCTCTGCTCCCGCAGCCACGCAGGGCCCAGGGAAGTGGACGCCAAGCAGACACCTTGAATTTGGGGCTGCCGTGAAACCCCAAATCCCGATCCTCGTTGCTCATTCACCCTGTTGTACAACCGGACTCCTGTTGGTTTCAGCACCGTTTGCTCCTCCCGTGCATTGGCATGACCCGAGGTGGAGTAAGCCCTGAGGAGCCTGGATGTGTGACGTGAGCCACATCCGAGCGGCTCCTGCCACCAGGGTATAACCTGAACATGTGCTTTGAGACTTTGCTTACTCCACTCAGAGCCCTGCTGGCTCTGGCTGCGGGCGCTCGAGCCTGAGGACAGCCAGATGCAACTCAGCACATGTCTTATGTGCACAACGCTTTCGGAGAGAGAGTCCGAACCACAGCTGCTCCGCAAGTCGTACTCTGTGGGTCTGTTTCTTAACAGGACGCTAAAGAGGCCATACGTCCAACCCGGGTTTTCTTTCCCAACCAAGCAGGCAGACCCAAGCTCCTGCTGTTAGTGACAGTGAATGGACTGGGGGAGACAAACCGCACGGCCTTCGGGGAAGCGTTTCTTGGAGATGTTTACTCATTACAGAGCACGCCTGTCGGATGAGACAGGCAGGTGAACTGCGCACAGGAAAACTGATTCCCGCTGAAAGAGTCAACTACATTCGTAAACCTCCTGAAGGGAGGCTGTAGAGAGATGGGGACTGACCTCTTCTCCCT
>RSEF01000020.1:7074850-7094906 GCA_003993805.1 Himantopus leucocephalus
CCGAGGTTCTCAGATTGGGCGTTTAGGTCCTGCTCTAAGTGTCCAAACCGTCGATCTCCGCCCACTGCATATATCCTCTAAAATACCCACAAAACCCCTTCCCAGTCCTTCTTCAAAGCCCTGCCAGAAGACTCTGGCTTTGGGCGCACCCACCCGGTCCCACGGGAGGACAGATACGCACGCTGGCACAGCGGGTAGTTGAAGTAGCCGGGAGCGCACTGGTCACACAAGTGCCCTTCAAATCCCGTTCGACACAGGCACTGCCCCGTCTCGCTGTCACAGGTGCCATCGTACTGACCGGGGCCGGAGCACTGGCAGGCTGGAAAGCAACAAGGGCACCAGTAAATAAACAGCTTCTTATCTTTCCCCTTCCTAGGAAAGGAACCAGAGCGTCTGTTCCTCTGGGGTAGAAATGCAGTCACTGGAAAAACCATGTGGGACACAGCTGACACCGAGCACGCCTGGCCCATAGCTCACATCCATAGGGAATTCCTCAAGAGCCCCCACAAGCTGGGAGGATGCTGGGGCGGAAAATACCAGCAAAAGTCATGGGAATTTGTCACTCAGAAGTGGGGCTGGAGAATTCCTCCTCCCCGGCGCGAGTGCAGGACGGGGAGAGGCACGCTCCTCCCCAGCAGGGATGCGAGCAGGGCGAGCCTGGGGCCGCTGACCCCGAGTCACTCACGCTGGCAGCTGGGTCCGTAGTGGCCTGGGGCGCACTGGTCACAGTGTGTTCCCTGGAAGTTGGGTTTGCACACGCACATCCCCACCCGAGGGTCTTTGCGACAGGCGTTGCCTTCTGTCCCACCGGCGTAGCAATCGCAGTCTGGAGTGGGGACACACAACAAGCAACAGCAGACAGGGCTGTCAGTTGATCTCTGCTGCTGGGCAGAGGTCCCGTAAGGACAGGGAAGGAGTTGCCACGAGAGGCAACAGCGCAAGCATTTGCTTCCTAATAACTCTCCTACCAGATGCAAACGTTTTAACCAAACCCTGCTCAGGCGAGCAGCACGCCTGGCTCGTGAGGTCGCAGCGTGGTTGGGAGACCTCAGCATCACGCAGACGTGCGAGGGGCCGGACGGGCAGCAGGGCAGACAAACGCTGCATCGCCCAAGAGCTGTGCGGGAATAACCAGAGCCTTCAGCTAACCCGGCTGGGGTTTGGGCTTTCTCTCTGGTCACTCCATGCTCAGCTGCACCTGAGACCTTCCCGCCGCCAGGGCGGGCGGATGCTCCGGGCGAGCAGTGCTGAGGCCCTCGGCCAGCTCTGCCTTCACCGACAGCAGCGGCGCGGGGTGCCGGGCTGGGAGAGGGAAGGGCAAAAATCATCCAAGAGCCAGAGGGAGGGGGGAGGTGGGGAAACGAGAAGGGAAGTGAGAAATTCCAGCTCAGGAAAAAAAAACCTTTCTGGAAGATACAGAAGGAAGGAGAAGGTTATCTGGAGCACACTGGGGAGCATGAGACAGCGGAGGACTCGGTGGGAAAAGAGACCAAAAAAAAGCACAAAGGAGGAGATGAACCCAGAGGCGTGAGCGTCAGAGAGGAGGGAGGCGGAGGGGAGCAGGGATGAGGGCACAGGAGAGCTTTCAAAACAACAGAGACACAACGCAGAGCCAGCGGCCGGCTGTGCACGCTTCCCAGGCACCCGCAGCAGTGCAGAGGGGGCCACTGCCATGGACCCGCTGTGCTGTCCACCAGACGGAAAACACACGGCACTCAGCTGTGGCAGAAGGACAGGTTTGTATCTAAACCCAGAGGCTGAGATTTGGGAGAACCCAGGTCGGGTTCCAGCACAGCCACAGCCCCTCTGTGATCTCAGCGGGGTTTCTTACAGAGAGGCCAGAAGGAATGTCCCCACACGTCCTGGACACCAGAAAAAAACCACACAATCACATGGCCACCCTGGGCTAGAGGTTCCCTGTCTAGAAAAAGGGGTTCATAAAACTTCCTTTCCCCCATCCCTCAAGTTGCCTCCTCTCTCAGAACCACTCTGTCCCTTACAACGCTCATGCCTCGTAAGCTGAAGACTTGATCTGGCATTGGGTGGTGAGATATAACAGTAATAAAGCACGGCGATTGCCAAAGCAGCAAGGAAAATTGCACTGCTTACTTATTATCTGTCCCGCAGGGAGCACTTGTTCTCCAGTATCGTTGTGAGCAAAAGCTGGAACAGCTACGCAGAGAAAAGAGACATTGCACAGGTCATCACACACGCTCACAGAGATCCTGTCGGGATATCAACAGGTTGACAGTCCCAAAGCTGAAGAGGCTGAATGAAAACATTGAACACAGCGCAAAATCCCACTAAACAAAGATCCACTACAACCATTTTTAACCCGGGCTCTGGGAAGATGTCCTTCACAGAAAGCGAGAGATGAGACTCCAGCGAGCCAGGTTCAGCCCAGCTCAGCTCTGGTCCAGCTTCCACCGAAGCCAAAGGTGGGCTTGTCCCCACCTGCAGGAACTCCTCCTGGGACAGGAGTGCCATGTGGCATGGGGAAAAGGCACCTGGAGAGCAGCCCCAACTGGAGCTGTTGGCCCGTCCTGCCCCCGCTGGGTCTGTGTGGTCCCAGACGTGGCCACCCCACGGCCCCGCAGCCCCCACTTACGGTAGCAGTGGGGGAAGTTGAGGTATCCCTCGGCACAGGCATCACAGTGCTCCCCGGTGTAATTGGGCTTGCAGTAACAGCGGCCCGTGAGGTCCTCGCAGGTGCCATCGGTGAAGTCAGACTCACAGTTACAGCCTGCAGAGAGGGACAAGCCGGTTGTCACTAACTGACAGTCCCTTGGCCAGCCATGAGCTCTACAGAAGCATCACTGCGATACAGAGCCTCTATAAGAGACTCCGCCATCTGCTGTAAACCCTCTCCAAAAATAAAAAGTGCGATTTTGCCTCTTCAAAAGGGGTCTGGCTTAGAGGAACTGCTCCCACTGTGCTTGTCCCACTGCAGGGACCCAAGTAAAGCAGCACAGCCCAGGAGACCCCGGTTTCCCTGGAGAGGTGGCGGTGGCACACTGCAGCAAGGACACAGTCCAGAGCAGCCGACGTGTCACAGCCACCAGACCGAGGTGGGCTCCCCAGCCACACAGATATAACCCGCTGCTGCCCAGAAATCCCCGCCTTGGCGCATGGAGAGCAATGGTCTGCAAGTGCCAGCTGAAAGGGCACAAGCCCTGCAGGCTACAGCAGGGGTAACAACACATTTTTAGCTCATTCCAGCCTTAGGACATGCCACCGCTTCTGATTTCACGGCTGCTGCAGACACCCATACTGCCTGCAAGTACAGGCGGCTGCACACAAACGTTTCCACGGGCAATGCCAGCTGCAGCAGGAGCCGCCCACATAGGCACATCTTTTATGGTGCTGGACTCCCTACACCAGAAAAATCTCTCAGCCCAATCCTTCAGACCACCCTCCCCCAGCGCCATCAAGTCCAAGCAGGCATCTACAGCCTGCAGAGGAAATCACACTCACGATAGCAAATGTACGGAGAGTCGATCGGGTGGTCAGGGGACCGGTAGTATCCTGGGATGCACCTTTCGCAGTTAATGCCAGTGGTGTGATGCTGAAAGACAGTGGGTTAGAGAGGCACCAGTTCCTCTGCTGGCAGGATTCGTGTTCATCTGCCAGATTTACTAACAGCTTCAGGGTCCGGGGGGAGCAATTCAGAAGTGTCAGCACACAGAAGACCTAAATCTGCTCAAAATTCCACATACACCAATTTGAAAACAAAGTACTTCCTGCAAACTGTGTATCCTCCCATAAGCCCAGTCTGAGCTTCAGGTTCGTATCTGACCTCAAGCCCATTTCCCTTGCTTCAGATGGCAAAACGTCCTGAACCGCTCTGTGCTAGGAGGACGGGAGCAATCTGTTTCCTCCCAGCAAGAAAGCACAGATAAATGTTTCATGCCACCGCATGAAACCAGCTCACAGTCACCTTGGGAGTGCAAGAGCTACTTTCCCACTTTCACTGGGAACTTCAGAGACTGAAGAGATTGAGATTTTGGTGGTGAGAAGAGCTCTGGAGAGCTGGCAGCCCCTGAGCACCGCAAACTAGGCAGGGACTTCCCAACGTGCTCAGCACCAACCTGTCCCCGGCAACGCACAGTGCCCCAGCAGACCTAACCCTAAAGCATCCGAAAGGTAACGGTACAACCCAGGCGACAGCTAGGGAGCCAAGCCCTGTTTCCATTACTGGTGCGCACTCCTTTAACCTATGGCGAAGAGACGAAATTTCCAGGGAGAGACCTAGTTAAGATAACGGAGTGTGCGCGAGGGGGTTGGCGGAGCTGCCAGCCAGGCTGAACTCCAGGCTGAGCGGAAACAAACACAAAAATCTGCAACAGCCTTTTCCGCGGGAGCTCTTCAGGCCTACCTGACAGTCAATGCAGACACCTCCCCCTTCGAACTTCTCCTCGCGACTTTTGCTGGCTTTGTGGCGATCCACCTCGGGGTCGTAGTAGCAGTCGTAGGCATGGCCGTTGCAATTGCAAGCTGCAAATACAGAGACGTTAGCTAAGCCACCAGTCCACCGAGGTCCTTCAGTCACCAGCTGGATCTCAAGATATGAACTCCTCCTCATGGGTCTGACATTGGACGGGTTACTTTTCAATAAGGCAAGATGCTTGAACGCATCTGGGGGACTACACGATCACCCCAGCTCCCAGAAGTCTTCCAGTTCCAAAGCGCAGAAGCAGCAACCCCTTCACCAAGTCTAAGTCTGCAACCGGAAAAATGCAGCAGGCACAACATCAGCAGTAAAATATGTGCAGGCATGTATAGACGAGAAAGAGAAATTACCCAGCTTTAGGGCCGCGGGTAGTCTGGTTCAGAGGGCAACATTCTCGCCTCTTTTATCCCATCCGGGATGGAGGTGAGCTGTGAAGTTCAGCACCCGGCGAGGGTGCTCTTTACACCCCCCCTGGACTGGGATCCCACTGTCCTTTGCCGCCCTGCGTCTATAAGAGATTGTGGGATGCAGCTATGCTCCGTGCTCTGCGCTCCCAGAGCAGCATAAATTCCGCTGTCGGCATTTACTAAAGGTTCCTCTAGACAAATAAAGATGTCCTGTATGTAAACACATCCAAATGTAATTCATCTTGGAGACAGAATTGAGCAACGAGACTTGCCTGCACAAACCCTTGGACAGAGAGGAGGAACTGGAACATAAGCAGAATCAAAGTCCCGTACAGACCTAGCGGGCCTCCCTGGGCGAGCCTCGACTGAACACAATTAACCACTCCGCAAACCGTCCTCTCCCAGTGCCGGTGATCTCCGCTTCACCCAGTGCCACACACCAGAAACCCCTCCATTTCCGTGAACGGCTTTTCCGCACTGCAACGTCACGGGGCTGGAGAAGCGTGGTCGGTCTGTGCTTTGCAAAACAGCTGGAAAAGGAAGGAAAAACCCAACTCCGACTTACGCTGGCATTCGTTTGCGCTGTCGGCAGTGGCGGGCTTCCAGGGGAACTGGTTGAAGCCGGGGCAGCAGCGATCGCAGGACCCGCCGCAGGTGTTGTGCTGGCAGTCGCACTGCAGCCTGCAAGGGAGAGGAAGGAGGTACAGCCACACTTGTGGCGATGGTGGGGACGCGTGGGATGAGGAGCCACCGCGCAACCCCGCTGTGCATAACTATCACCAGTCAGACACACAAACGAGTGATATTTGTTATCCAAATATTCTGGAAAAGAGGCTTCTAAGGCTTTTTTTTCTTTTTCATTTTTGAATTCCTGGGCTTTTTTTCTAAGCCAAACACCAAACTTTGCTCTTCCAGTGCCATTCTCTCCCTTCCTCCTCCTCCACCATCACTCCTCTTTTCTGCACAGGGAGGTAAGGATCAGAGAACCATCAGCGTGGCACTGCCTAGCCAGCTCTGCAGACAACAAAACCCGAAACGGCTGGAGGGGGCAGTGGTAGAAACCTGAGCTGAAGCAAATTACTTGAGAGGGAGTAGCATGGTGCAGGGACGCGATGTCCCCACCACTGTGCAGGGGCAGCGTGAAAGGAACAAACTACAGTCCAGAGCCGGAGAGGGATGGGCCACACAGGTCCCATCTGCTCCCCCAGGTATACCTGTGCTTGCCGAGAGGAGGGCCATGAGATTTGAATTAAGTCTTTTAGCAGACGCTGGCCCCACGCTCCCTGCAAAATGCCCCTCCTGCTTTCCTCAGCCGGCACAGGCAGGGCTGCGCTGGGTAAACAGGCGGCTCCGGAGGCGCCAGGCAAGAAATCTCGACGGTCGACTGACGGATCTCGTCCCTGCTCAACCGCAACGGTGATTCATTAACATCAGTGACATCATCTCCAAAACTTCCACTTAGCAGAAGGCGATTCCCATCCAACACAAACGCTTTCTGTTGTAATAGACTTATGGATAATACAGCATGTTCCAGCTTTTATCTGTGCAATTACTCATTTCCCCTCAGGGTCCGTCTGCCACTCCCATCTCTCCCTCCTCCAATGCTCTTCTATTCAAAAGCAGTGCTTAAAAATAAATGTAATTTTTTAAAACATTAGAAATAAATGGGAGTAGTCATTCTTGGTGAAATGCAGGAGTGCAGACACACTCTTCCGTGCCTGCAGTGAGCTGAGTGTCGTGATTTACGCCTACATGTGTTTTTAAGGTGTAGGACCTGCAAGCGTATGTATAGTGAATAGCCAGACAGAGGCAGCAGCACAGGACAAGTGAGATCATTTTAATGAAATATGGGATGATCTGAAAGTTTGGGGGAATGCGGGCAGCATCCACACTCAGCACGTTTGCTACAGGCAGGGCAGTTGAGAGGCAGGGGGTGCCAGCCCTGCTCCCAGCCCCGCCGGCCGTCCTCCCCCTGCAGGCACCACGCTTGGCCGCGCTCAGCGTCTCCTGATGCCCCGTCCCTACCCACATTCCCAGCCTGGGCTGCGGCTGGCAGAGTCCAGGCACGAAACCGAGCCCCTGAGAGGTTGGCTGGAGCCTACGTGGCTGAAACGAGCCCTGAAACATTCACCAGGAACTTCGTTCTCCCCATGTTTTGCAGACCCCGGGGGGAGACTCAATGAGAAGCACACCTTGGCCATGACTCCGTAAAGAAACCACCCGCAGACCTCTCACCTGGCTGACTATCACTCAGCACTTCCAAGGAAACAAAATTTTATGGTTTTTTTTCCTATGGCAGCAGCTGGAAATCAAGATTAATGTCCATATACAAATGCGTGGAGAAAGATGGTCACTGACTCAGGGAACTTATAAACCTGCTGAGCAGTGTGAATCACCCTGGCTGGAGGACGTGGCTCCAGCCGCACACCCCGGCTCTTTAATGTTCAAGATGTTTGAAAAACACTGGTTCAGTTCCCAGAATGCAAGAAGATGGCACTCGGTGAGTAAAGATGCACATTTCAGATGGAGAAGGAGCTATTTATTTAGTCTCTGCTGTCCAGAGTTAGCAACGACCTCTCAGAGAGCTCATCTATCACGGCAGCTTTGCCGTACCTTGTGCCAAGTCCGTGCTGCTAATGAGTTATGGACAAATGTGCATAAGCTACAATATTTACATGTTTCATTGATTGAATATATACACGGAAGAAGAGGGAGCGGCTGTGTTCACATAGCACATATTTCCTGGTCATCCTGCCATAAAAAAATAAAACGACGGTCTTCCCACTGGAACTGATGCTCAATAACAGAGCCTAAAACAGTTTCCAGTGAGCAGCTGTGTCAGAGCCGAGAGCAGCACACGAGCGCTACAGCATCTGGATTTGGCCGGGACATCTGAGTAGCACAATCAAGAAAAAGCCCCTTCCTCTGACTGCTTCTGACTGTCCTAAGGGAAAACCACCTGCAAAAGGGACTCACAGACGGCACGAATCTACCAGCACACGTGGTGCTTTCGCTTCCAAAATGAGAAAGAGCAAGCTAGCATTCAGGATCCAGCAGTGGGAAAGCATCCTTGATCTCCTGCAGATCTGCTTCTGCCCAGCCAGGCTGCTGCTGTCTTGCTGGTTATCTTCAGCATCAGGCTCGGAAGCAGCAGCTGCACTCTCTGGTTGTCTCCTCTCTTGCTTGTGGCATCCGTGATGGGGCAGTGAACCCAGGGAAACAGTTGCTCTTATCAGACACATGCAGAGCACTCACAGGGTTCTCCTGAGCTCACATCAACAGCAGCCGCATGTTAACACACGATTTCTGTCTGGGCTCTCCGTCTGCAACGTGCCAGGTCCCCGCTGATGCTTATCTCACTGCTCACAGGGTTTGCCAGGAGAAGGGTCTGTGCCTGATCCTGCTGGTGTTCACCTTTAACCAGGAGAACTTTCCTTCCCTCTGCGTAATCCAGCCCATTTGATCTCGGGGCAAAGACAGACAGCTGTGAAAAGCGCGAAGGACCCTTGAGGAGGCTCCATCTGCCCACACGCTGTGGGCCCGTGCGCACGCACACACACGGGGGGACCAGACGCGCTGCCAGCTTAACACAGCTGGATGTGCAGCCTCCCTAGCTTGGCACTTCAGAGAAACTTTCCAAAGCTGGATAAACATTATCATTTATGGCCAGGAAGTCAGCTCACGAACACGCTCCATCACGTCCTAAAGCCTCTGCCAAGATTTCTTGCTCACCTCACCTCTACCGAAGTGCTCATCCTGCCTTTCTGGGCAACAGGCACAAGAAACACAGGCGTGTGCAGAAGAGAGAAGTTAAAATGAGAAGCAGAGACCTCCCAGACGGGCTGAGACATAACTGGGATTTTTAATAGGGCTGGCCCAATTCACATTCCTTGTCTCTCTCTATTTGCATTTCCTTGCCCTGCTGCTGTCACCCATCAGCATCTGAAGAGGCAGGACATGTGCAGAGGGACACACCGCACCTCCTACTCACACGGGTCACGCAGGTTTCTGAAGGAATGATGTATTCCTGACAGCTGTGGCCCATGACCTGAAGGGACAGCGTGTCCGAGTCCCACCTGCCTCTGCGACGCCTCGTCACGCAGCAATACGGCAGGTATCACCGTGCTGGCTCCGTGCGACGTCAGGGCAGGAGGGGGGGTGACTGCCCAGCAGTGCCCGCTTCGGCGGGAAGGCTGGACACAGCTGCTGCTGGAGCCCTGGAGAATGGCAGCGTTTCGCCGATTACTCACTTTCTCAACTGAAAGTATCATATTTCTGCTGACTCCTGCGTGCTCCTGGGCTCGCTAACAGGGTACAGAGATGCCATGAGAAGTTCTTCTATTTACCAGCATCTTCGTCCTGATGTATCCCAAAGGGCTTTACAGATGTTATGCGCTGACTGTACGAAGCACCCAAGTAGGAAATGTTTTCTCCTCCGGGCAAGCGCGATCTGCTCTGGGTGAAATGCAACAGCTGCTTACGAACATGCGCTGCACCGTTAGAGCGCAGTTTGGGGCCAAGAGCGAAGATGCCAAATGCACCCAAAGCAGAGGAGAGGAGGGGAATTCTGGGAGGCAGAGGCAGTCGTCAGCAGAAGTGGCACTGAACAAGGATCCCAGCACACCTCTCCTCCCTCCTTTTTCCCTCCCTTCCCGGAGAGCCCTGAGCCATCGATACACCCAAGACATGCCAGGGTGTTTCTACGTTAACAAGTCACTTTGCAGCATGAAGCCCTTTTGCCCTGGTACCCGGGTGCACCGTGCATCCAGCAACACCAAAGTCTAAAACAAAACCAAGGAACCGTACATCCAAATATTTATGAACTTCCCTTTGTCAGAGAGCTAGGCACACTAGCGCAGACTCGCTTTTCAGTACAGCTTTGTTTTAACACTTAGCAGCTTTTAACCTTGGCCGGGACTCACTGGAATTTTACAGAAGATCCAAAAGCTCTACATGATCCTGATGAGAAAGAAATATAAGCTTCCCTTGTCCAGCCGAATCTACCCATCCCTTTCATAAAGGCAACATTCAGGCTGCAAACAGATGGCTAAGAAGCAACACTTTCATAGTTTGAAGCAGCTCTTTGGCATTTCAAGTTGCCAAGGCAGATGGGAAGAGTCCCATGAGCCAAAATGTAACTGCTTTGCATGCTCCTGCTCTTTTGCAGAGAGTAGGTGTTTAGCTACGTACGTAACCAATCTGTGGTTCTCACGAGTAGAACTGGACAGTGGAGTCTGGTTCCTTGGGAGACCATCTATTTGTGAGAGCACTGTCCCTATTTGTAAGAAGGCACCTGGGAAGCAAGAGACTTCTCCGAACAGGTTCAGAAACGAGCCCTGGGCTTCGACGAGAAACCTCCATGTCCAACAACGGTATCGGCTTTGCACACCTACCCTCCCATTCCAGCACTCTGCTCCCACGGGGACGGCAAAGTTGTGGGTGGGGAAACCAGACCAGGGAGCTGATCTGGCTGAAAAATAGCCTGACAAAACATTTAATTTTTGCTACTTTGGCAGAACCAGTTTCTGGTTCATTCTCAGGGCAGAGCCACCAACAACAGTGCTGGCACAGTTACGAGCTCAGGAGAGGACGCAACCCACACTGGCATCTCTCATTCTTAGCATAACAATTCAAATGCTTTTACACAGAACTGGGACTTCAAAAAACGTACCTGTAAGGGTCATTCGGGTCTTTGGCATCACAGACATCTGCATGGCCGTGGCAGACACAGCGCCCTCCAATGCTGATATCTTTGATGCTGTAGTAGTACTGGAGAGCACAAGACAGTTTGGCCATTAATACCTTTATGAATAAGCTTCACAACTGCCCTACTCAGAATTGAGCAGGACTTTATCTAGTAAAGTGACATGTCGGGACATTTCCCTTACAGTGGCAAGCTCGACCTTGCAGGCTGCAATATCTGCCCATGGTAAGACCCGCCACCACTAACAGAGCCCGTTCGTTACAAGTCGGGTCTCCCAGCACCGTCAGAAAGCCACATGTGACACAGGAGGTGTTTCCCAGTTTCATGTTTTTGGTGCTAAGCACAGCTCCTCCCAAGCAGCCTCCAGCTCCAGCCACCGCAGCAGCGGCATCCGCTGAAGGTGCCTTCAGCTCGGGGAGTACAAGTACAGAGAGAGGAAATCCCCACGGGCAACATCCAGGGGTGTCTTCTCCCCAGAGGTGGCACGCACAGCCCTCGAACACTTCCACCGCGCTGGCAAGAGGTGTCAAGGCCTGTCTTACCCTCCTTGTCACTGTAGGGTCCCTTAAAGCTTTGCCCATCAGGTGCCCGAGCAGAGTGTTTGTTTGCAGGAAGCGCAGTCTGATGTTGGTGGCTTTTGTGAAATTCCGCAGGAGAGGAGAGTAGGAGAAGTTCATGGCTCCTGGGCGCCCGTTTACCAGAGAGACAACAATCTGTGAATGCAAGGAGGGAAAACAAATCTGTGTAATCCTCTGAGATGGGAAGAAATTAATCTCTCCCTTAGCGGAACTCAATCTTTACTTCCCCTCAAGATGACTGAATCAGTTCCCTGCCAGTCCCATTTGTTTTAACAGAGTAATTCAGGCGGCACCCAAAAGTCAAGAGGGAACCAATTAATAAGAGTACCTACAGTCACTGAGAAACCCTGGGAACTCCAGGGCGTGAAAACATGCAACTGCTCACCTCCCCGTTTTCTAAAGGCACGATGCGGGAGTACTCAGTAGTGCAGATGGCATGGTCATCCTTGGTGATGCGATCCACAGTTTGCAGTCCAAACTTCTCAATGCAGTCCCTCTTGGAAGCTGTTCACCAACCAGAGGTGGGAGAAATAAGAGAAAAAAGGAACAATTCAGAGCCCTGTGTCGATTCTCCCACACTGACCAACAGGAGAGAAGGGTCTATACTCTTTGTTAAGCATTTGCTACATACAGATCGCTTTGCAGCATTAACTCTGTCCTTACTAACGTGCACGTACCGCACTAAGGGAGGGAGTTGCTATGAGAGTAATAGGCAAGGTCAGAAAATCCACGAAATCACCTCATTTCAGTAAATGAGGAAAGTGGGAATGGCCGTTGTACTTCCTGTGACCACCTGCAGGGAAACCGGCCCCTTCATTTTGCCATTAAAGCTTGGAGTTTAACCACCTTGAGCTCTAACCCTGGCGTGAATTCATTGCCTTGCTGGCACTGGATTTGCTAAACTGCTTCTGCTGGACTGGGGAAGGGCTGTTTGCTGCTCGAGCTCTGCTCCTGATGTCGGAGCTTGTACTATCACGTTCACATGGCTCCTTAACTTCTTGGGTAATTCCCAAAGAGTGATGACACAACGGGAGCAACCACAAGCCACAGCCACCGCTGCGCCATCTCCCACCAGGCCAGGTGGGCACGCAGGCGTGGGGACCGGGCTCGCGGCGTTTGGGAGAAGCAGAGCGACTGCCTGCAGGACATCTCCTTCCCCCACCTTACTCCGAACTCCGCGACCGCTCTAAAACAAACGCTACAAACCAGAAATGCCAAAGCCGCCCAGAAGCACCGCCTGGGGACAGCAGTCGAGGGCTCCTGCCACTAAGTGGCAATGCAAGGCTGGCCAAAGCCAGGGCACAAGCACGCCCAGGCAGTCCCGCTGCTGGCCCTGCAACCTGCTCTGGGGACACTGCAGGCCAAGAGTCTCCTTGCAGCTGTAGGAATGTCCTGGCTTCCCTGCGCAGCCGCTCCTGCAAGTCCAGCACCCTCGTCCCCAGGATGTCTGATGTCCCCGCGCCGGCAGAGCCACCCAAACCACACTGAACGTGCTGGGGCAGCTCCGGACCTGACCGTGCAGGGTGGTGAGCACCCACGTCCACCCACACAAAAACCTTCACAGTGCCTTCCTTCACTCTTGGGCCACTCTCTGCGGCTGTTCCCCCGGGGAAGAGCCCGGGACAAAGGCTGCTGCTCCTTCCCACTCCCGTTCCACCTGCGCCAGGAGCTCTCGGCAGTGTGTGCCAAGGCACATGTCACTGCGGAGCTCCTGAGGGTGTTTCCACGGGGAGAAGAGGGGGGAGAAGGCAGCCAACACAACCTGCTGCTCGAGCCAGCGCTGCTCGGCTCACACAGGGAGCTGACGGGGAAACGTTAGCCTAATTTATGGGAATAATACTCCAAAACCTGTCGCAATCTGCCTCCAGGAGGCACGTCCCTCGCTCCGTGTGCTGCAGTGGTAGGCTAAGCCGGGCAGGAGGAACAGGACGGGGGGAGCACAGACAGCTTCTGCCTCCCCTGCCTTCACCTCTGGCTCGCAGCCGCCCACGCCTCATCTCCAGCGACGTGGCCCCGCTCCACGAAACACCGTTCTGGCAACAGCAGGAGCTCAGTTGCATCCACAGGAAGGTGGTGTGGAAACGTCTACCATCAGGTCTCTGGCCGCCAAGCTTTGCTTCACCAGGTGCTTTTTTAAAGGCAATTTATTGTGAAGCCCCAAGCGAGGAGCCTGTCACCACTGGCTCGAGATGACTGATTTCCAGAGCACCGCCATGGCTGGGCACGGAGACAGGATGCTCAGCAAGAGCAGCTACTCAGGAAAATCAAAAAACTCCTCCAGTTATTGCAAATCGACACAACCGTGCGAGCCAGAAGCCGGGCGCTCTGTCTGTGAGCTAAAACAGAGTAACCCACAGAAAGAGCACAAACTGGGGAAGCCTTCCCTGCGAGGAGAAAAGCACAGGGCTCGCTCTGCGCTATGGCTGCCTTCCCCCCCGCAGTGGCACTGCCCAGCAGAGCGAGACGGAACGGGCTAATCCCGCACGGCACGCTGAGCCGGGGCATCGGGCTGGACGGACAGCTGGGGCCGGGCACCTTTCATGTCCTGTCCCCATTTGAAACGCCGCGTGGGGAACCCTTCAGGCGGATAAACACCGCCATAAATCTCCCCCCAGCGCTCCCGCCTCTCCTTTGGTGGCCGAGGAAAGCGTGGTGCCTCCCCGCCGCGATGCACGGAGGATTCGCATTGCCACGGTCCCTCCGGCCCCTTCTCCCCAAGAGAGCCCATCAGCTGCACCGACAGATGCTTTCCACGACAGTCATTTCTTCCCCGCTCCCGCAGAGCTAAGCCCAAAAGCACTTCAGCAGCCTGGCCGGGGGGCACGGGGCAGCCGGGGGAACCGACCACCCCCCATGATGAGCGGGGCTCCAGGGGCAGCCTGGGGACAGTGTCACCCAGGGCAAGGCTCGCTGGCGTCTCTGGAGAACGCTTACATTTCTGCTGGCTGCTTTTAACCCTCTTACTGAACTGGCCAGTGTTTTTATTAGACCACCTACAGAATTCCCCATGCCAAAAATAAACCTCCGCAAAGGACTTCTTGTGCTAGCAAATCTGGCAGGTTTTGGAGCAGCCACCTCTTTATTTCCATGGGAATTTTCCACTGGGCTGTGTCACTGCATGTCACTTCTGAAGGGGGGTGGCAGCAGGGCCTGATGTTGCGGGTGGGAAGAGGACTCCAGGCGTTGCGGTGTTGCCACTACACGCAGGAACAAGCAAGCGGGGCAAGAGTGCCCCGCTCAGCCCCAGAGCAGGCAACGACGTGACTGCAACGAGCCCCAGGAGAGGCTACGGAGCTGGAAGGGAAATTCTCAGAGAAGATAAAAAAAAGCAAAGCAGGCAATCTGACAGCAGTAACTCCCCACCAGCACAACGGCAGAGGGGAAAACATCCTCACTGGAGAGGAGCTACCACACTAAGGCAGCGGGGAAAATGCCTGCAGCTCGTTCTTGCACGAAAGGCCAGCAAAGGTAGAGCACAGGCTGACAGGTAAACCAGAAATACGAGCCTTTAGAGGCAGAGCGGGTCAGGGCCTCTGAGCGCTCCGAGGTCCCTCCTTGCCAGGTTTTAAGCTCTGGCTGTAGATCTTAACTCACATCTTCTCCCAATTACTGCCGCTGCTTCTGGGAGAGGCTGGTGGTTAACAAGTTCCTCGGCATCCGGCTACCCCACGGACCCTTGGGGAGAAGACTGTCGTAGAACCAGCTGTTTCTAAAGGGATCAGGTTTTAATCAGAGAACGGGGAAGTCAAATGCAGAGCCTGGATCTCTGCAGCCACCCTTTCCAGCTGTTTCCGATCCCACCTTGCACAGTGGCAGGGACAGCGGTTTCCCGCCCCGCACAGGCTGTATCCGATCTCCGGCACTGATAAGTGGAAGAGGACTGGTTTGTGCCTCCAGACTTTTCTGTTCCAGCAGCCACTTGGAAGCGAGCCGCTGGTTTGCTTCTGGAGGAGGAGAAGCGTGCCAGTGCGGATACGGTACGGGGCAGGCAGAGAGAGGAGGGCAGGGAGGAGACAGTAAGCAATGTCGTGTTCCAGACCGAGATCAGCAGTGCCCAACCATTGACACTGGTGCCAACTTTGGCATCCACAGAGATTTGTGTGGGCACCAATAACAATACTTTCAAAAATAGATGTAGTCCCAGACAGAAGAACAGTTCTCCTGCTCTGAGGAGCACCACAACTTCCCGCAGCTGCTCTGATCCGAGCTTCGACTCCCGCAGCCTCATGGTGCAGAAGAAACAAAGGACACGTACCACATCACAGCAATGACACAGAAACAGCCCCAAACCCAGCCCAGAGCTCGCACAAAGAGCCGTCTTCACCGTGGCCTCGCTGCCTGGCACTACGCTGCAGCTCTCTTGTAACGCCGGCGTACTTACAGGCAAAATACTGCCAGGGCTCGTAGGTAAGGCCAAAGTCGGTAGATCGCTCCAGCACCCAGAGGTCAGGACGAGGGGAATTGGCAAATTTGATCAGGACGTATGCCACGTGGAAGAGCTGAAAGAAAGGAACACCGAGTTAGTTGGCTGCTCAAGGCATCGCGAAAACCAGGGAGAGCTTAGTGGTATCCGAGCCGAATAAACGAGCCGGCGCTTTGCAGATCCTGCTGCTCACAAGCAGCCTGTGGAGCAAAATCCTCCGTATCTAAAAGGATCGTGATAAAACGCGGCTGCTGGAGAGAGACAGATTAGGGAGCTCAGCTCCCACCGGTCCAAATGCAAACAAAACACAGACTTTGTGGCTACGGGCTGTGCTCGGCAGGTTGTGCTGGGCAACACCTTCGACGCAGCCTCGACCCGAGCAGGCAGCGCTACAAACCAGTGCCACGGCCCTACCAAAGCCCTACCGAGGGAATCTCACCCTGGCTTGGCGAGGCAAAGGCTTGGCCCCCACCACCGAGCTCTGCAAGGCGATCAGGAAAAGCTGCGAAGCGCTACAAAGCCGTTCCGGGGGAGTTGGCTTTGGGGCTGTTCTTGGGCTAACAGGCGACACCCTGGACTCTTGTACGTACGCCGGGCTGGCAACGTCCGACTGCACCTTGCACACAGTATCACAAAATCCTTGTTTGGTTTTCTTCTTAAAGGCTCTCTGCACGGCAGCCCTGCTTCACCCACGCAACCTGTGTTTTTCAGTCGGCTGCAGAAGAGCCCCAGCACAGCTCCCCGTCCCCAGGTGCCACGGCGAGGGGACAGCAGGAGACCCACTTGGCTTTCAGCACAGCTCTAAGGCTGGGCTGCTCCCATTTGTCTGGACACTGACGTGTGTACACACACCCTTGCCAAGAATAAAATAAACGCGCTCTTTTAAAGAGCTGAAATGTCAGTGCTAGAGAGAAACAAAAGCCCCAGCAGAATTTCCCTTCACCGGCTGGCACGGGCTCGCTCCAAGAATCCCCACTCCATCATCCTGTCACAAAGTGATATTTAAAGGCAAATAAAGTTCTCTTATCAGAGAAAATTCCTAACGTCAAAAACAACCCAAAAGGGAGTTTAGTGCTTGAAAAGCGGAGATTTATAGCTCAGGAGTCCCTCCTCATACAAAGCTGGTGCCGTACGAGCGTCCATCCCCCCGAGATGAACAGGTTCCCAGAGGGACACTTGTACCAGGGGAGGAAAAGGACGGCTCTGTGCCCGTCTCAGCCCACCCCCCCCATCATAACCAACTGCAGGAGGGCCAGGACAGCTGCCTGCACCCCGGCCCTGCCCCAGCCACACACGTCGTGGAGCCAGAGGGCGAGTATTAATAACAACGTGCCTCCAAAATAGCCCTGACAATCAACAGGAGACTTTTTAAGGGGAAAAAGAGACAAGGAAGAGGCGTTTAAATCTACCAAGACATCCATAAAGTACACGTCTTGCACTGGTCATTCAGACGGGGGGGGCTGTGCGCTGCTGTGTGGGTACGGAGCAGGAGGACGGGCGCAGCCCTGCGGATTGGCACCAGCTCAGTCTCCTCCTCAGCAGGACACACAGACAAAAACTTCCTCAGGCTCCTGCCGGACGCTCCTCTGGCTCCGGGGCCGCCTCTCCTCCACGCATCAGGGATTGCTCTGGTTCCCACCACAGGCTGGGGGCACCTGAATTTACGCCCAGGTGTAGGCTACGGGGGCTCCAGACAGATGCTCAGGGAGGAGTGCAGTAAATCCAGCTGGGAAATCTGCGTGATCCTGAAGCACAGCAGGTCAGAGGCCATCCTCCAGCTGTGAATGGGCAGGAGGGTGGGATTTGTCACCACTCTCAGGGTTTGTACTGGTAAGGACTGGTCCCATCCAGAATTGAAGAAATCAAAGGGGTCACCCACCAGAGTCCTCTGTTGCCAAAAGACTTGTGAGCCTAATCGAGGGGGAAACAGATGTCATTTTCAAGTTGCTAAAAACTGAGGAAAAACAGGCTTAAATGCTGCCTTAATTCCCCTCTGCAACCTACCTCTTATCAAGGCATACGAGACTAAGGTTTTTTGGAGGGGCAGCGTTTTCTGCCCACTTACCCTCGCAGCGGAGCTGTTATTTGTCAGTGAAGCCCGAGAGGCTGCAGCTCAGGCAGCTGCTTTCCCTGCGGGACCTTTCTCGCAGCTTCACATCTGCCTCTTGGCACGGGAACAGGGCTGAGTACCAGCCAGTGAAGTTACACCTTCCCTCCACCCTAAATCCTCCTCCGGCTTTATTCTACGGGGAATAAATTAATGCTGCTGCTGCTGAAATCTGGCATAGCTTTTAGCTGGACAAAATTCCCTGCGGCTCCGGCGCACCTGCACGTGTTCTGGTCTCAGGCGCTGGGAGACTCTCTGCTCTGAACGAACGGCAACCACAAACATAGAATCAGAAAAGCGAGGCATACCTCCGCCTTCTGCATTTATCTTTTTGCAAAGCCACCTATGAGTTTACAGTCAGTAAATCCCACGGAGTTTCCGGGGGGTCCTCCTCACTGTCCAGTTTCATGCTGGAAAGAAATGTTCCTAATTAAACATCCTCGAGCCCAAACTACTCACACACTCCCAGCTCGCAGAAGTGCCCTGCCTCTGGAGAGCACGGGTTACGGTGCAGTCAAATTGGTGCACAGTGAGTGTCCGTTTTTGCAAAACCAAGCCTAGGGCTCACCTAGAAGGTGAAAACAGCCAAAAGAAAAGAACTCGTGCTGCTGGTTGCAAGCCCTGGGAGAGGGGAGCAGCAGGGCCGGGCAGCGCACAGGCTCATGAGCTGCAAGAGCCCTCTCTAGCCGGACGATGGTGATGTAGCTGGTTTCAGTACATTTTAACTCGTGGAAGATGTGGGTTTGTGCATGTACACGCACGTACGCACATTGGGCACTGGGGAGAACTGTGTCCGTGTGTGCTGGGAGCTCTCTGAAACGCCAGTCCCACCCCCACTGATATGGTTAAATATCCAAGAGCTAGCGTGCTAACTTTTCATCCTTTATTGCTCCTTTTCACAGGAAAGAACAAGAACCTCTGGGTTCCTGATGGACCTCACTGGATCAGCCGCAGTATCTCAGCTGATGCCCAGTTCAGATATTCCTATCCTGCTCCTGCTCCCAAAGCCAGACGCGATTCCTCTGCTCCGTACCCAAACCCATCGTTAGCACTGCTGCCCGCTGTTAGACTGCTGCTCAATTTTATTCCAGTCCTGACCGCAATTTTGGGACACAAAGCAGCCAGCCAATATTGCACATCCGCTCCCCTCCAGCACGTACGGGTTAGGGTCATTCCTGCACGGAGCACAGAAAACATCCAGGAGCCTGTGACCGCACTGAACCCGATCCTGGCGCAGGACCCGCATCCTGCTATTCAGAGGGATTCTTGTCAAATCTGGTGAGTCCCCTGCCCCTCCGCGCAACATCCTTATCTCGCAGAATATCACAGCCTGCCGGAATAAATAAAGGCAGATTGCCTGCTTCAAGTGCATACGCTGAGAAAACTCGGAGAGATACAAAGATGGAGCAGTAGCTCTAAAAATAGAGCTGGCAGAAAAGCCAGACTTTTCATTCCATGTTTAGTTCCAGTACAGTTCTGCCCAACCAATATTGCAAGAGAAATGGTTGGGTTTTTTTCCAAAGCCTTTATTTAGCTCCTATTATCAGCCAGATGAATAAAAACCTCTATGCTCCCAGCCTCTTAGGCAATTTTTTTCCCATCTCCATGGAGGAAGGAGGTGAAGCAGCACATTTGATGCACACACTTGTCTCCTTTGCTCTCACCGCCTCTGAAAGCGTGCCAGGTACAGCTCAACCCCCGACCATCGCCCAGGATCTCATGAAATGAGTTTTTCAGCCAGGAAATTCTGACAGGAGTATTTTAATTAGCAACCAACTTTCTTTGAAAATAGTAACATCTCTACATCTAGCTGACGTTGCTGTTGGTGGTTTTGAAGCACGTTTCCTTAGTAACAATCACTTGTGGCTGCCCCACTGGATGGAGCAAGTCCCAGAACCAGGAGAGGAAGATGGAGATGAGGGCATTTCCTCCGTCTCCCACCCACAGCTTTATCCAGCACAAAAATCCCATGAAAATATAATTCTGATTACTGCCCAGGTGACAGTGCAAAGATTTGAAGAGTAAAACCAGGACGCAGAGAGAAGGCAAGAGAAACTCAGCGGCTTTTGGAACAGCACATTCTCTGTCCATCCGTCCATCTATCCTCCTGCATAAGCAGCACACAATGACAAACTTGCACATTTCTCCTCTATTCCCTCCCTCGGAACACCGATTTCAGTTCTCCAGCTCTGGGAGGCACGTGTGAAAACGAGACAGCAAGCGGGACACAGCCACATCCCACGTTTCTTTGGTGAGGGATTTTTGGTGAAACCTCACTGCCGTTCCTCCAAGGGGTCACAAAGCCATACAGTAACATTCAATAAGCAAAATAAATCTTCATATTGTTAGGGGCTGACCTGCTGGAGAGCAGCTCTGGGGAAAGGGAC
>RSEF01000020.1:7095006-7118522 GCA_003993805.1 Himantopus leucocephalus
CCCTGACCAGTCTGGGATCCTGTAATACTGGCAACTACATTTTGACAAACAGCAAGAGAGGCCCTTTTTTGGTCCTCTGACAGAAAGGTAGGAGCAGGCTCTGTTGGCCGGGAGCAGTGCGCAGCTCCGCTCCCAGCCCCGCCGTGCGCAGGAGTAGTTTATATAGTAAACCACTCTCTAATTTTCTGTAGGACAGATTTATTACCTTTGGCTTTGACTTATTAAAATAGCACCATGTAAAAACAAAGCAGTTCATCTCTTCCTAACCGCCGCTAAATATCCCCACGGAGCGCGCGTGTGGATAGCATTACCAGCGCTGCCCTATTCCTGCTCGGGATTTCCTGGAAGGATCGGATGGACCGGGCGAGCAGGTGCGGCTCAACGGCGCAGCGCAGGGGCAATAAATCCCACTCCTTAGGGGCGCACGAGGCTTCCTGCATACGTGCAGCATGGCCGGGAGCAGCAGCCAGCCCAGAGGGCTTCAGCGCATGCACGGTGGGCACCTGCGGCATTTCGGAGCATAGCGCACCCCAAGCTGGGTCACCGCACAGCAGCTCCGGACATCTGCAAAACCTAGGCTGAAGCAGGGAAAGCAGAGAAAACCCAGATGAACCATTTCAGAACCACTGCGGAAAGTGGTTGGTTTTTTGGGTTTTGTTTTTTAATTTTTCCTCGCAGCTTTCAAAAGCGACCGATGCTTTTGCTTCCTCCCAAGCCCATCCATCCCCCAGGCGCTGCCTTGGTCCAACACCAGCCCACCTGGAAGACGTGGCCGAGGCCAGAGCCTGGACGGGGTTGTTGGTCCCCAGCCCCAGGGACAAGCAGCTCCCTGGGAGCACAGGTCACCTCCGTCCGCAGCCCCCGCGGGCACCAGCGTTCACGCAAGCGGCTGCCCAGTTCCCGTGGGCACAGTGAGCGCTCCTCAGGCTCGGGAACACTCGGCAGCGCTGGCACCACGTCTGCTCTTCCCGGCAGTGGCAGAAGCTAAAGCTAATAAGCAATCAAGCCCCTTCCCGCGACTCGCAAACAAGTATGCGGAAGGTGAAAAAGCCAGAGAGCTTCTGACTTGCTCTGAATTTCTCTAGGTCAGTGATCTGCCCCTTTTGCATCCTTCGCCTGTAATCATTTATTCTCATTGAAGAAATGGCTTTACTCATTAACAGCCTGACTGTCCCCCTGCTGAGCTTCTGCTGTCTTACAGCAGATTTATGTCTTCCTAGCCCGTATATCAGAATCTTTTATTAAAATCTCTCACATTTAGCTGCTGATAAGTACATGCCTGCCTTCTATTTCCAATCACACAAGAATTATTTCAACCCCTCTAGGCAGTAAAAAAGGTGCTTCCCCCCCAGGCAGGCATGGCTTTTTATCCAGTCACTTTTTACAAAATACTCAAGTCCCCGAGACAAAACCACCACCCCCCCCAAAAAAAAGCACAGAAAGTGTTTGAAAGATGGGCGTGTACCAAAACACACACTTTGTCCCCGTTTCCCTCTTTTGCTCCCAGCACCTCCTGCCTCTTTTTCGTATGTCTGCGCGTCAAGACCTCACTCCTAAAAATGGAGGGTTTTTTCCAAATTATTCATGCAGAGTTACAGGGTTCTGAATGAGATGTTCCCATATGCTTGTATCCCAAGATTTTGATAGCCAAGTTCTAGAAAGAAAACGCCCATCCCCTTTCACCGTCTGCAGAGTCCATTGCAACTCATCACACCCATGCTCAGAAACCCTTCAGGGTGCCCCACACCTCTCGGAGAGGAACCAGAGCTGCCTGCCCAGTAGGTAGGTTAGCCCTTATCTTCCTCCAGAAAGACCGGGACAAGGCAGAGTCTTGGGGGCAGCTGCTCCAGGAGGTGACAGCCAGCCCCTGGTCCCACCACGCACCGGAGAGCCAGAGCTCTGCGCAGACCCAAGCCCTGGACACCCGGAGCAGAGGACAGAGCTGCGAAGCTGCAGCTCTTCAAACATCTCTGCAGGGCTGGGGAGAGAGGCGAGCACCGAGACCTGGGGACAGGGGAGGGACAAAGTTTTGCACCAACCTGTTTTCAAATTTTTTTTCCTCAAAATTCAAGAGTTTTATTGAGAGACATCAAAGAAAATACTCTCCCGGAAACCAAAGATGCGGAACTACCAGCCAGCATGAAACCTGCTCAGTGTCAAAACTAACAACAGCAACCCAACGCTTTACAATATTATTTTCTCAACAGCGCCTGTTCCCTAAGCGGCTTGGCTTAGGTGAACAGCTGATAAAGCATTTTCCACAAAGGATTTTTTCTTTAAACACCACTTCTGAGAAGGATTTGGCTCGTTCACTAATTTCACACACAGCACTGCTTTATCTTCACAGCAACCTCCTGGGCGAGTTGTCCCTCCCCAGCCAGCCCCATACACGTCTCCTGCCAAAAATCCTTGGGGGACCAAATCTGCGGCACTCGGTGCAAGCCAGGACAGAGCAGTGCCATCACGCGTGGCTCAGCGAGTCTGCACAGCGCTGAATTGAAGATTTGGATAGACGAGCTTTAGGAATGACCACCAACAGGGCAGCAGCAAGAGCCCGACACGCAGCAGGTTCAGCAGGCAGATGCTGAGGAGGAGAAAGGCACGGAGGAGTCTGGGCAGGACGCAGGGTTTGGGGAGCATCCCGTTAAATCCGTGCCTGTCTGCAGCTGCAAACAGCAAGGGCCCCACAGCTACACGCGCAGCGTTCAGGAGGTGCTGACACACCAACCTCCACGCGCTCAAACACAAGCTTGTGCTTCAGCCCCAGCAAGTGGGGTCCCTTCCGAATTCGCAACCAGCCCAACAGCCACCCAAGTGTCACTTACTGGAGGCAGACGTGCCCAAGGCGGGCGTAGGTAACCGGAGGCGTCAACTGCAGAGCAAAACATGGTCAGCGCGGAAGGGATGGCTGGAATTCCTCGGGATGAGGCTTCAGTCACTTACTGATAAGGACTTCGCCCACACTAGGCTCTCACTGTGCATTAGGAGATACCCCGCACTCGGCTGAGACGGCCTTTGCACTTTCTAAATTGCTTGGAGAAGTGTAAAGTAACCCCTTAGAGACAAGACTCAAATATTTGCCTTCCAGCTTAAACTTGAACTAGCGCACCCCCAGGGAAGGGCTAAGCGGGCTCTCCTGCCACCGCCGCGCGGACAGCCGTGGGCACCCCAGAGATGGGGACAAACGCTGGCCCAAGGCCAGCCTAGCCCGGGAGCAGCCTGAGGCCAGAGACCATGGAGAGGAGCGGGTGCCCCAACCACGAGGACCGCAACCCTCCCCAGGTGCTTTCATCCTCTTGCAACCACCAGTGGAAGCCCAGCGCAGAGGTGGCTGTAAAGATGCCCTTAAAACTTCCTAATGCTTCAGAGATAGGACACGGTAACTACATTTAGGATTTCAGATTCTCAGACTATTTACCTTGAGATGTCAATTGCCTTTGACTGTTAAATGCTTTGAGGAAGCTTCTGGGAATGTTTTCTGGGAAAATATCAGCATCGTAATTAGTCGCTGGCAAGATCAGCAGCGGTTCATACCAGGGTCTTCCAAAGGGCTGTGTTCCTCCCAGTAAAATGAGGCATTACTTGAAAAGAGGGGTAAGGAAGAAAGCGGCTCAAAAGAAGAAAACTGGAAGATGAACATCGGTCTCTGGGCTCACGGCGGCACGATGCGCACCCACAGACAGGCGTGAGATACCGCGTGCTCGTGCCGCGCTGCCTGACGGGCAGAAGCGAAGAAGCCGAACTGCCCACAAGCGGCTTCGTGTAGACAGGTGAGCAACGAGCAGATGCCCCAGAAATACCTGGTATCGTAGAGGAATTTAACTGGAAGTCACTCAGATCCAGACAGCTAAATAAATCTAGCCCCCTACATGATGATGGCTTTGAGCAGAAGAAAATACCACATTGTTCTTGGGGCTGATTTTCAAAGTCCCTCAGTGCACTGCCTTAATTCTCCTCCCTTGACCTGACAGGGGTTTGTGACTGATTTGAGCAAAATGAAAACTATACCAGCAAAGACTCCAGCAATCACAAAACATACAGAAAAAAGTGCTTTTCTATAAATAGAAAAATCAGGGAGTTCCTGTTTGCTAGTACTAACTGGTGTGCTTGCATCCTAAATCTGAAACTCCTATGAAACAGCATGGCTTGAGGGTTTTAATCCGACAGTGGTTGTTCGAGACAGCCAGGAGCAGCAGCCTCTTCAGGGAGCCCTCAGTTCTCACACAGGGAGCGTGTTTTTATTTTTGTAACTCTGCAAAACCTAACCTCCCTCTTCACCACGTTATGCTTTTACATTTTTCTTTATGAACTTCAGCGCATTCCTAAAATAGCATCTTGCATGTAAAATCTGTTACCTAGTAGAATTCAGGGCATTTATTTTGCATTGTATGAAGTAGTAAATAAACTAAAACAATAGGCAGTAAGATCTCTGAGGGAAAGGGGTTTTTTTTGAGCTATTAACTCAAAATGGTGATTAATAGACAAGCAGCCTTCTCTTTTTCTTCTATGGCATGGCAACATGGAAGCCAAAACCAACTTAGAATCCAAGCAAAGAACAGCAACAGAAGACCCAATGGGCAGATGAAGTTTTACTTGTGCCCCACAAGCCTCAGAGATTTACTTTTCCTAATGGGAAAAATCTGACTCAGGTTTTAATGCCAGCTAGACTTCAACAAGATAAAAAAAAAATAAATCTCCTTGGAGCACCCCATCCTACTGCGGCAAGTTTCAGACGATGAGCACATGCCCGACCTGGAAGGACACGGCTGGTCCCCACGCCCGGGATGAAGGACTCAGTGCCTCACAGTGAGCTCCAGCACGGCACTGCTCTGCAAATAAACCTTTTCAGTCCACTTCACTCTGCATCCATCTGGGTCAGTCTCCAACGCTCCTGTCCACGTTAACAACCTCCCTCAAGAGTGGCTCACCCCAACGCCGCCTCTGCTCAGGGAACAATCTTACACCGATATATCAAGAGAATCAACTCGTCGCTTTGTGAAGGAAGACTCGAACAACAGACAATATACACGCACGAAGGAGAGGATGGCACAGTATTGTTGCCACAACCTCTCCCCACGTGGCTAAAAACCCCATCTACCCATTACTTCTTGCTGCGCAGAGGGGAGAAGGTTCAACTTCAGAGAAAAACCTGTCCCTCTTTTCTTCCCCGGTGACTGCCCATCTCTGCACACAAAGCTTAGCACAGCCGGAGGAGAGCCCAGCCCAGGCCCTGCCTACTCCCAAACTGTCCCAGCAGCTGAAGATACAGTCTGTAAGAGCTCCCTGGGCGTCCGCTCCCGGGACAGAGAAATAATGGGCTTGAAGTCCCATTGATTGTGGCTGCCCCATCCCTGGAGGTGTTCAAGGCCAGGTTGGACGGGGCTTGGAGCAAGCTGGGCTGGTGGGAGGTGTCCCTGCCCAGGGCAGGGGGGTGGAATGAGATGGTCTTTAAGGTCCCTTCCAACCTAAACCATTCTGTGATTCCATGAAGTCAAGAGCTGTAATACTTTTAATAACGATGGCCCTGCCTGGTACCTCCTGGTTATCAACACACAGTCTAACAGGGTAGAAACTATGACCTTGAGCACAAGGAAAAGAAAGGATTCCATTAAAAGACCACGTTCACCCCTCTACCAGCCAAGGACGACGTCACCACGAGAGGATTTCACCAACAGTTTGCCACTCAAGAGCTCAGCACTGCTCCCGATCTTTCTCGTTTCCTCAGAGTGTAATTTAACAGCTCTCAGTTAATTCGGTTAACTGTCCGCCCAGCTGCATGTGTGCCGAGATGCAGAGAATAAAGCGCCCACAGTCACGGATTGTTTGCTTTTAAAACATATAGAAGGAATCCGTGACTTTGGCAGCAATCGTGACGAAAGCAAGTCATTAAAACATGGCACATTCCAGACCCAGATGTATGGGCACAGCTGTGACAAAGTGCAGGTCCACAGTCCAGCGCAGCACAGCTCAAAGCCTCTGGTGTTCTTGGGTGCTCCAGGCTCTGCCCACGCTGCGGCCCATTCTCCGTGAACCTTACTGGGAGGAGGCTCGGGAGAGCAGAGGGGCTCTCCTGCACGGCTCCTCTGATTCCCACTCTTGCAAGCCACCACCACTTCGGGCAGACACAATCCAGTTTGCAAGATGCAAAGTGTTTGTGTCCTTATACATTAAAGTCAAGGCGAAGCCTCCATGGATTTGCGAGCAGAGCTGCCTCCCCCGATCCAAAGGCTCCCACACAACCAGGCAGGAATTTCAGCGTGCGTTGGGCCAAAAATTCCTCAACTTCCTCCAAACAGCTCCTCGCTAAGAAATCTGGTCTGACCTTTCATACCGCTTCATTTCTTCTGCTCTGCAATTCAAAGGCATCGGCAGCACAGCACGGCCAGCAATTTTTGCAGTTTCCGTATGGGAACAGTGTGGGAAGATGAGCTTGGGAGCGCTGAAGTAAATCGCTGTGTGGCACAGTACGCGGCACCTACATCGTGCTGCTGATGCCCGAGCTCAATAAGCACCATGTACGGTTAAATTACACCCCAGTACAGATGGGGTGCCTACCAACGTTGTATCCCTGAAGATGTTTCAAGCCAAGCAAAAGAAACTGGCACCATCAGAAAGGAGAGCCTGCCTGGTTCTCAGTTTGGGTCCCAAGTGAGCAGGAAGGTGGACAGCCCGAGCTCTCTTTCAAGCTCCTACGAGATGTAATGCTTCAAACCCATCCTGCAAGAAAGGATTTTGGTTTGAAAGTGTCTTAAGCCCCCTGGAGCCAGCGTAACCCTGCAAACAGTTCCTATAGCTCGGTCTATCTGCCCACCATCTCTCTGCCTGCAACACCTCCCGAATTCGGGCCGTTAAGAGAAAGAAATCTGCAATGCAGACAGGCAGGAGACCTCTCTCCACCGGGTTAACAAATCCCTAACGATGTAACACTGACTTCCCAACAACCTGGGGTGGGAGGGCAGAAATATCAAGACAAAATGCACAGGGATGAATTCCTTCTCTTTGTAGAAGAGTCAGACATCAGAAGATGGATTCATGGAACAAGAATGCAGGGGAGGAAACGCTGAGGACATGAGAGACCTTGTGATTTAGGCCAGGTATAAGAGCAAAAGCCTTTAAATGGACGAAGATTAAAAAAATTAAAAATTCAGTGAAGTAATATACACTATATCATACAGGCCTGAACATAATAAACTTGTATCTAACAGGTGGTCCAAGTTAAACTCGAAGCTGTTTCAGATACATCCCAAGCCAAGCTGGCCGTGCAGAGCGGTTGGTGAGAAAAGCAAGCAGCCTGACTGGCAAGAAGTTTAGATTTCCTTGAACCTTCCAGCCCGCCAGTTCACCCGTATTCTCTGAAGTGCGTTATCTCCGCTTGCAGGGTTTACTCCAGCCTTTTATTGTCATCTTATCTCCAGCCTCTTCCTGCCCCAGCTTCAAAAAGAACATTTAACATCACAGAACAGTATGAATTAGCTTAAAAAAAAAAAAGTATATATATACAGCAGTCCAAACTCTTTGGCAACCCGGCTATCCAACACGCTTGCAGAGGCAGGATGGGGTTTTGCATGCAGAGATGAGGAGAAGCCATCTCCCCTGTCCCTGAGGACACGATAACTACAAAATTCCCCCAGTGCCTCGAGCGCAGCTTGGTGAAGCGCTGGTCAAAGCGAACAGACCTATCTGCAGCCCATCACTAATCTCAAGCTCGGCAGCATCCACTCGGTTCATGGGAGAAGGAGAAAAGGCAAACACATCTCAGCTACGTTTGTGGCAGGACCATAAAGCATGGTCTACTCTAAGGCATGACAGACTAACTAAGCAGCTTATCTGCAATTCACAGTGCAATCCTTTGAGGACAACCACCGTGCAGCAGTTGATTCCCGCAGTTTTATTTGTGAGGATGCACTGAAAAGTGTTTCCCAGGAGCTGGAGAAAACAACCTTCTCTCTCGGGCTGAGCAGACCATGTTCTAGAGAAGCTCCTTCTATGGACAATATGCATTCAGGACTACCGGGAGAAATCTCTATGCCTGTCGATCCAGCAAGAGGGATCCCAGGCGGCCGGGAGCCCTCTCCCTTGATAGCACAGTGGGATGCACACGTCTGCGGGGGCACAGACCCACAGCAGCAGGCACGGCCAAGATGCCATGAAAGGCACCTGAGTCACCCCACTCAGCAACGCGCAGGACAACAAGCCCTGCGGCTCCTCCCCTCTGCCAGGTTTAAATAAAATAAAAAAACCCCACAAACCACCAAACCGAAAAGCCCAAACTCTCTGGTCCCAGCACCTCCCGCATCGGCCAGGGCGCACGAGTCACAGCCCCAACCAGAGCCCAGCCTGCCGCTATGGGAGTTTTGCGCAAGTCTCTGTCTGCCCAGGAAGAGCGCCGCTGTGACACCAGAGGCTCCGTTCGAGACAAACCGTAATCTCCCGAGATAAGGCTTGTCTGTAGTGAAAGGAAACTGGCTGCTTTGTTTCAGACCAGACCTCCGTTGTAAGTACCTTTTTGCATACGCCTGCATCTCCTCCGCTAAGCCGCTCGGTCCGTGGGTCAGCGCTGGGGCCTGTGGGTCAGCAGAGCCCAAGAATAAATCCCTGCAGCGGGCTCCCCGCCAGCACGGCCGGCGGCAGCCAGGGCTGCGGTCTTCCATGAAACAGCCCTCCCCGGGACCGACTTAACTGGACCCTTCAGACTCGCTTCACGTTTCCAAGAGAGGCCACTGTCCCCCATCACTGTTTGCTCATGGCAGAAGCAAACTCAGGAGCCCTATCCGTCAAAGCCTGGTGCTAACGAAGACTAGCGAACAATTAGCAACCCCCCCGACCGCCTCATCAGGGGTTTCTGAAACCTAGATGTGCCGCAGGGTGTTCGCCTACTCTGGCTATACTGCAAGTCTCTTGCAAAGCAGCTTCGAGGTCATCCGGGCTATTCAAGTTTTGTGTTATTTTTAGGGCTCCCAATTATGTAGGGATATCCGGGAAGACTTCACAGTTCTAGTCCAATTCCCATAGAGTTCGAGACCAAACTGCTCACAAACGCATTTTATCCTCAAGGGTTTTTTCTTAATGTTTGGCTTATGCCCTCCTGCTTCTATTGGTATTTTAATTCTTTTAAAAAAACTCTTATTAAACATCACTTTAAAGGGAAAAATGTGCTGCAGTCTTTGTGGGCGAAACAAACATTTTAAAGCATTTCCCACATGAGGAATGAAGGTCTGGAACATCTGAAAAGTCCGTTCACATCCTGCCTCTCCCGTTAGCTTCGGGCTGTTGCCACTGAAAACAGGGAGGAGATAAAAAAGGATGGAGATACCTTCAAGGGTACACAGGCAGGAGAGAGCACAACGGGTGATTTCAGCTTCAAGTTAGTCTTTGCAGAGAGGGCAGTTACAACACAAACATTCGGTAACTCGCCCCAGTCCACGGGCGGCATTCACGGCCGTTCCCACGTGGGTATCTGTGGGCCTCCTTACATCCCCAGACACCCCACGGCCCACGCGAGAGCCATCCGCCCCAGCTGCGGAACAGGGACCGCATCACAGACCTGGGGGAAACCTCAGCTCGGTGGGTCAGCCACCTCCCCCCCCGCTGGGCTGCTCCCGCCTTTCCTGCCTGAGAAACACTCCAGTTCCATCTTCCAGCTCTGCTCATTCGTTTTCAATCCTCTCACCTCCCAGTTGGGGCTCATGCTGGGTCATACTTCTTTGAATTTCAATTAGCCCATAGCAAAATTTTTTGATTTTTTTTTCTTCTCACACTACAAATCATCATCTACAGCATCAGCCAGTGCTGTTCTGCTCCAAGGGCTTATTCATGGATGCACCATAGCTACAACACTGCTTTCATGAGCTACTTCAGATCATGGGTTGCTGCTAACCATTGACGACAGCCCTTTCTCTCCATCCCTCCGTCCTTCCGAGAAGATGCCCTGAGATCTAGATCTGCCATCGCTGTCCCTGGCGTCACCACCTCCGCGGGAGCCCCAGCCAGACACAGTGACTACAGACAGCAACTCTCGCACGTGCCTGAATTTCTCTCCTCCAACTCCATGCACCTTCTTGACCAAAGAGGGAAACTATGTGCCAAACTTCGGCAACTTAATTACCTAAGATTAGCCGGAATAAGTGCAAGGCGGTGTCCTGCAGCCCTCTATTTGTGGAAGCGCCCCAGCCACGCTGGCCTGGCCAAGATCACTAGAAGCACGCAAGCTGGAGCATCCTCGCTATGAGCAAAGCCAGCACTGGCACAGGAGGGAATACTCCACGAAGCTGGAATTCACCCCTCCTCCTCTTAATTCAAAATAGCCCCATCACCGGCTCATCAGGCGCACTCCAGAACCCAACTGCTCTGGGGTCAGGCGAGGAGAAAGCAGTCGGAGGCTGGAGATGTGCTGTGAAGGCAGCAGCACACTCGCTGGAAGTGGTAGCACTGGAAGGTTAATGCAAAGGGGCTGCTAAGGATTGCTAATGATTTCTGCTTTGGTTTTTGGGGGGTTTAGTGTTTTGTGGTAGGTTTTGGGGTTTTTTGGTTTTTTTTTTTGTTTGTTTTTTTTTGTTTTGGTTTGGTTTTTTTTTAAAAAATAATGCCAAGCTGCCTGAAGGCAGAACCAGACACTTGGTCAGTGAATCTATACCCAAATAAAGTGACTGCGCACGGCCTGGGGACAGCTGATATATTAAGGCAAGACCACAGCGACTCCCTGGCCCCTTCATCACGCCGGCGTTCGCTCCCCAGCTCGGCTTGCTGCACGCTGCTGTGCGGAAAACAAATGATACTAACTCACTTGTCTACAGCATATTATGCTTTGAAATATTTATTGCCACCCCAATCGGAAAAAAGAAACATTTCTCTCTTGGACATAATGAAGAACACATTTCCAGTACTTAACAGCTGGAAGCAGGAAAGGTGGCCAAAGAAAATCCCTAACTATTTTTTTTTTTTCCTTCCTTTAAAGTAAGCATCTGGAAAACTCATTTGCTGGGGAAGAGGAACCCTCCCAAACCAACCCGGGGAAAGAGTCAATTAAACTTGGTCACAGTTTGCAGGCAGGAGCTGATAAAATCATATCGGGAGCGTGTTATCAACAACGTGTTTTCTGTCTGCCCCTGGCAGCTCGACTCCGGCAGGACGCAGAGAGGCTGCTGTATTTAATGAAATGCAACAACTCCCCCGGGCAGAGATTTTCAGTATGGTTTCAATCAGCCACTGAAATATCAGGGCACTCATTAATCTCCACCCCACATCTCTTCAGCTGATACACCCCGGGCGACGCTAACTTTTTACTGTCCCCCCTGGGATGGCAAGTGAGCCCCCCTCCACCTGGTCCCTGGGACCAGCTCCTCCAGCCCAGGCGGGCACGGACGCAGCGGAGCGGATGACAACTGGCACCCATCCCTGCTTGCACGACACCGCTTTGTCCAGGCCAGACCCTCCCACTAACCCTTCCAAACGACCAGGGAACCCCTATTCCTTTCCTTCCATGGTTACCCCATCCCTCTCTGCACCCTGAGCGCACCCCACGGTCCGGAGCCAGTCTGTGATTAAAAGTCACGGAGCGGCGAGGGGGAGCAGGGCTGCGCATCACTTGCCAACGCAGATCCGCGCGCTTCATCATCTCTGAATCGCAACAGCTTCAAGCTGGTGCCAGGCTGCCCAAACCTTCCTCCGCTCCAGGCACCGCTGCCGGGGAGGCCACGGCAGGTCCTGCCGGACGGGCGCTCCCCGGGACAGCGCTCCTTGCCCCCACACCCCCAGGAAAGCCCCGCTGTCGGACACCCCCATGGCTCTTCCCAGAACCGCGAGCAGCTGACGGGAACAGAAGCGCTCTGCTTCGGACGGGCTGTCTGGGAAAATGTTTCTCCTCTAAATTTCATGACAGGTTCGAATTCTTTTGGAGGGAGGACTAATGTGGTGTTGTTTTTAAATACGCGCTATGTTATTGTAACTAATAACAGGAAATTAACGGCTGGCTCTGTGGTGGGAGAGCAGGCAGTCCCTCTGGGGCCGGCTGCGCAGCGTCCCCACCGTGGCCGTGTCCTGCGTGCCGGCTCTCACTGCTGGCTGCGTAGCGGAGGACGGCCGAAGGCACCGGACAGCCCTCACAGGAGCAGCAGGTACACGGGAAGAGGGACGGCACAATCCAGAGCCAAAGCCTTCCCGCGCAGCCCATCCAACGCGCCCCATAGCTGTGGGGCAGCTGAAGCCTAAAGCCTTTGTCCAGGTCTATTTATCTACCCTGGACGCCGAAGGCAGGTCCAAGATGAAGCGTGCCACCTCCCCTGCCTTGGGGACAGGCGAAGAGACTCCCCTGTCCCCTCCTGGGTGTCCCTGGCTGCCGCTCACCAGCCACCGGGAGAAAAGCCGCTCCTGGCAAACGCAAGGCATTTCTTTCTGAGGAACAGAATTAGCTCACGCTGTTTTCCAGCATTCAGTTCTCTATCTCAGCAGGCAACCGGGCTCTGCCAGAACAAACAGGACATCAAATAAACAACGCATTAAGACGAAGCACGCTGCGGACACGTGCGGTCACTCTGGTCTCGAGCCCCAGTGGCTCAGACATCTGCAGCTGCTTTGCTCTGCCCGCCGCAGAGCCCCGCTGCTCCCCGAGCCGCCCCGGGGCTGCCTTGGAGCTACTCCGCTGCGGAAAGCGGGTCCTGCTGCCGGCAGACAAGCCCAGCTCAAACGCAACAGCCTCGCTTCGCTGAGGACTGATGCTTTCAACACACCTCCAGCTATGCCGGTCAGAAAGAAGGGGCCAACTGCAAACAACACGACTCCTCTAAGCGCTTCTGCTCAGACAGCGTCAAGCCAGAAGCGGCGCTAATCCACCCGCTCACAGTTTTAACGCCAAATTTCTGGCCGATGAGACACGCGCAGTCCCCAGCAGCCGGGGACCGGAGGAAGAGGCGCAGCCCAAACCTTCTCCTGCCCAGCGGTGCGTTTCAGGTCGTGCTTCTGACCTAGTTTCAGATCCGGGGGGTTTCTATTCGCGGGGAGCTGCGCGGCGGCGCCCGGCGATGCACCTGTCGGCCCCTCTCCCTTTCAGCAACCCGACCCCGGGGGCAGCGACGCCACGAAGGCGCTCGCATCCTCTCCCGGCCCTGGGGACACCGAGGCACGCGGGGCAGCCACGCTGAACCGCGCCAGGTCCCACCGCTGACGTGAGACGCAGACGTCGGGACAATAAACTCCAAAGCCTTCCCAACACCGAAGAGAGCGCCCCAGGCTGCACGGCGGCCATCTCACGTTTCCCCCTTCCCGGTGGTGTAGGTACGTGGAAACCGCTCGGTCCCACCAGCGCAGAAATCCAAGCCCTGATCCCCACTCCCCGCCCCAAAAATAGCATCACCGGGGGGATTTACTACCCCTCAACGCAAGAGAAAAGGACAGCAATTCAAGTACTCGTTATGGACACGGCGTAAGCACGGGATTACAAACTCAGCGGTGCCCGAACACCCTGCGCGTGTCCTCACTGGAGAGGCGTGGGACCACCAGCGCTGCGGGCACGGGCAGCTCACCTCCTCCAGGCGCCAGGACGCGCTCTGCCGCTCGGGCAGGGACAGGGACGGGGGCAGCACGGAGGGACATGCGCTACCCCCCCCCCACTGCTGGTCACCGACTGCGTCCACGCTGCTCCTCTGAGCCACGGAGCAAGAACGACGGACACGAGGCTGCTATTTTGGAAGCAGCAGTGGCATTGTCGTAGCATGTCATGCTACTATGAGATTAACGAGAAGCTTTTAACGACCTGGTGTGACTATCCCAAAACACCGTTAGAGCAGCTATTTAACTTCTATCCTTTGCTGAACACTCGCAGTTGTTCCAGAGGCAGGGACCTTGCGAGTGCAATGTGGCATTGAATGCAGCACCACGTCTAACAGCGATATAAACACCGTGGGGTCAGTAAGAAGGGGCTGTTGGGAAGAAGCGATGTCCCCCAGCAGGATGCACGCTAACCTGAGCGGGTTTGGCTCACAAGACGTTAGACAGCAGTACTTCGCAGTCCAAGGGAGGCTGTACTGTATGGTTCTGCTCCCAAGGGGAGATTCATAAACATTTTCCAGGATAAACATTTGTAAACAGTGACTTTCAACTTGTCCGCGACCAGATTCTTGATCTCCTGTTTTCAAAAGACAGTCATCCTCTTCAAAGGAGGGGAGGCAAAGCCATTCATGCAAACAGCGTACCTACAAGCAATCCACACTGTTTGGCACTCCTCTCCAAAGCTGTTGCGGTGGGTGTTTATCCTAGATGGTGTGCCTACCAGGCGCAGCCAGAGCCCCCCCTGCCATGCCTCCCAGCACCGCTCCCAGGCGCGGGGAACGTCGCCCCGATGGCCTGAAGAAATCGGATCCGCCTGGGGAAACGCGATCGCCTCCATCCCTCTGCTGCTGAGGGACAGGGGTCGCATTCTGCTAAGATCACAGCAAAGCAGACCGGCATCTGACTCTGAGCCTCACGGTTCACGAAATCAATATACGGGCCGCGGTAGTAATTTTGCCTCCTCTGCTCTTTGAAGAGTTCCCTCCCTTCCCCCTCTGCTGGCCATGAAACCAGACTCTGGGTGGTCCCTTCCAAGACTGTAAATTGGCTTGTTGAAAGCCTTAGCGAAAGAAAGGTCAGCCGCCTTATAAGCTGAGCGAACCCGATAGTGCTATACAACTATTTGCACATTATTGAAGGGATACGCACATCCGCACAGCTGCTTGCGCCACAGCAGGCGTCATCCCTCATCCACATGCACCCATGGTGCACAGGTTTCCCCCAAGACAGCACATGGAGATGCGACTCTTGGCGCCGTGCCCCGAACCTTCAGCTCTGGCTAAAGAATTGGGCAAACGCGGCGCGAGTTGTGGAGTTACTGCCCTTCGCTGTGGGTGGCAGTCCCTCACACAGAACACAAACCTGCTGGGAAGCGGAGCTCGGATTCGGCGCTCTCCATCTCAAAGGGTCAACAAGGCAGTAAGGTGTCCTTGCAAGGAGCAGCCCTAAGACCCACCGCCTCTTCCGCAGGTTCAGCCACAAGAGGGCAACAGCACATAGACACATACGGACACCCACCTGCACGCACCCACCTGCGCGCACACACACGCACAAGGTTGACCCACAGCCTGGGCGCTGCCAGGAGGCGACCGGGTGCGGCGAAGCCACTGCTGAACGCTTACTATGGGAAAGGGAAAGAACACACAGAAGCAACTGCATTACTTCTCATCAGACGCAGTAATGCCATGAGCTGGGCAGGAGACCAGCCGCACCGTCCTCAGACGGCGTTACACGCGACCAAAAGGCACAGCCGAGCGCGTGGTGCTGCCCNGCGTGGCGCTGCCCAGTCCCAGCTTGACTGGAGCCACCGACTGCACGGCCAGCAGAGACCTGCCCCAGCATCCAGAGCACACCAGGCTGCGTAAGTTCAGATGCTTACTGGTCCCACAGTCTGCCTGGAATTACTGAAAGCGCTTCCCAGGACGTCACAGTATCCTTATTCTGATGGCTGCAAAGAAGGACAAGGCAGAGACAAGGGGACAGAGAGAAGAGACAAGACCATACAGACACTTGACAGCGGCTTCAAGACAGTTTTCAGCCCCTTTCCATGAGCTGACATCCGCATGAGAAACTGCGGCTTTGTGCTGCACCAACACGCTGCAAATCCCACAGCCTCAGACCCTTAAAAAAAAAAAAAAAAGAAAAAAAAAGAGAGAATTCCCTTGCAGAAACCCCAACTGCCCAGCAATTTGGAAAAACCCAACTGTCCCAGAGGTGCTCCTCCTGCTCTCAGTCCTGCCTGTCGCTGTAAGACGCAGCATCACCGCAGGGCAAACGTGCATTTACAGCTTGCTCAGCCCCTCCTGCTTCCCTGCTCCCACTGCCCAGCCCTGGGAAGGAACAGAGATAAGGGGAGCGCTACAGGGAACACAAGGGCTTAAGAAAGCTGTGATTTAGCGGAGATAAAAGGTCTGGGTGTGTAAGCACACACCGCTGAAAGAAAGACCACTGCTGGAAGAAGGGAGGGCACACGCGATGGCCTGTGTCCAGGGTGGGGGCACAGCACAGGCGCGTCATTTACCTGGGAGGTTAAAAACAAGTTTTTAAAGCAATAGCTGCGTTGTCATTCTTACAGCACCCCAGTCTGATGAACCACGTCCAACTGGCCTACCGTGGAAGTGGCGCTCTGCAGACGGCTCGTGGATGTCAGGGCCACCCCGCGTGGTGCGGAGAGGGACCCCACAGCTCAAACGAGCACCCTACTCCTCTGCCCCGAGGCCTGGGGTAACCTCTCGAGCATTTCAGGCTAAAAGTAGCCAAGAAGAGCCCTTGGGTCTTGCCTGCAGCACCCACCTACCCTCCCCTGGGAGCAGACCCGCTTCCCTGCCGGGCAGGCTACAGCGTTTGTCAGTGCAGCGGGTCCGGATCTGCCCTTTCCTCACATTGAAGGTGACACACAACTGAGTCGAGATTCCTTTGCGTAGTCCCATCACCTCCGGGGAAGGGTCTCCAGCGCTTGTGCTCATGGTGTGAATTTAAGCCGCACTCTGGGCCACGAGCACGGTGGTAGAGTGAGTGCTGGACCAGGGGAAGGAGAACGCTGGTGTAAAACAGAGGCTGTAGAGCATCCTCCTCTGGCTTACATCGACGGCGTTGTGAACCCAGACCCACCAAAAGCTCCCCGCCTGCTGTTCTGACAGGCATCCCTCTGCAGAGACCCACTCCCAAAACTGGCTGAAGAAGACTACTCAAACAATGAGCTGAGTTCATGACAAAGTGGTGGGGGAATAAAATAAGGAATTAACTGGACAGAAGAATCACATCTCCAAACAACATGGGACTTGCTGTATTGAGAGGCGATCCTGTCTCTGTACCAAGCTCAGAGAGATGGAGGGAGTGTGCTGGGAACGAAACCGCAACGACCGGGGCTCCGCAGAGCCCAAACCAGCTCCAGCCTCCTACCCAGCAAATCTGCACCGAGCGTTTCGGCTGCCAGCCACAGGGACAACGTAAGCCAGGAATAATATTTCCGTGTAACCCTTACCCTGACCACACAATTTCCTGGGCTCCTCAATAAGACATATTAACTTTTCACACTGTTAAGGGGAAAGCAAACAGTTTAGGCATTTCTGTTCCTACATTAGGCTCTCAAGCACATTTGCTGCATATCTTATCAGCACAGCTTAGCAGCCTTTCTAAGTCTTTGGCCTTCAGAAACCTGGAGAGGGGGGTGGAAAAACCCTCTATTCATACTTACTAAAACACAGCACATTTTCAAGAGGACATTCCTACCATCCAGAGCAAACAAATGTTCCCGACTGTACATTCTATGTGTTGTTTAAGTTACAGTAATACCAATCCAGGTTCACTGTGCGAGACAATTTAACTATTTCTAGGAGTTCCTGGGCCAGTTTACAACTGAAATGGAGAAGCCAGACAAAAGAATACTTGTCTCTGCTTTAGAGACCTTGCAGGACGGTTTACACCGAGAGTTTTACAAGCACAGCGACGTCAGCTAGGACCACAAGCTTGTTGGGACGGGCTCTCCAGAGCGTGCTAGGAGCTGTACAGATCTGGGACCTGCTCCATGACCAGACATTCTAGGCTCTGCAGCACTAAAAATAAAAAAAAAAGTACTATAAAAGAGCTATAGTATGACCCTTTTCAGTACTGACAAAGCCTTGCTGATTTGCTAAGTTTATTCAGGAAGTCCTTGGCCAAATCATAGACTGAAAAAAGAAACGAATCCCCTTCCATAGGATACAAATAGGATTTTGTGCTTTAGGCACCAGATGAGACTCGCAACAGCTTCTGCTCTTTTTGTGGCCAACAGTGAATTAGATGTCTGTGAAGTTCCCGGAGCTTTCTGGGGAGCCTGAGGCAGCGACGTAACAATCCCACCACAACACAGCACGTACACAGATAAAGGCCACCTGACCTACTACGACAAACAGAAGTCAAATCTGTCTTACAGGGCACAGCGGGCAGAGCAAGGCGTGAGAACATCGGCCCAGGCGCCGGCCCGGCACACCACCCGCTTCACTGAGGAAGAGCCGTCTCACCCTCTCTATACAGCCCATAACCCCATCTCCCCACAGCCCTGGGCATCGCTGATTTGGCCATCCCAAGGAGTTAAACCCCAGACACTGCAATTCACTGCTTTTCTTACCACCATCATTACAGCTCTGGATTTGTTACAAAAAGGCCTTCTGCAATCATGGCAGAGCTTGGGTGTCACCAAGAAGAGCTTCCAGCCACAACACGCCGAATGGCACAGGGGCAACCATCTTCTTAACCACACAACTGAATTCTTCTAGAAAACCCAGACCTGTTGCAAGCTCAGCTCTAATTCACCTAAAACTCCCCAAGATCGGTATTAACCTTGACAAGGCACAATTTGTACGGCGGTGACGCAGCAGTTTCCCATCAAAGAGAGGATTTCAGACCCAGCCTGTCTGTAGCCCACCCAAGTCTCTTGTTCCCTTGCATTTATGGGATTAAAAAAATAAAATAAAAAAAAAAATCCCAGTGTCATGCATTTCACTTCCAGAGCTGCAGGAAGTCCACCCCAAGTCACAAGCCAGCTTCAGCTCCGAGGGTTTCCTTGGGCCGTCCTCTCAGCGACAAGGAGAACAAAGCAACCTTGGCAGCTGGCCATGCTCCAGGCAAATATTTCCCCCATTCCCTTGAATGGAGTGGATATCCTGTCGCAAACCTGCGCGCATGGGAAGGGCGAGGAGGGGACGGAAACGGAAGAGGACGAATTAGCTAAAAATTGGCAGAGAGTGAGAGGTCTCAGCTTGCCACCAAAGCCACTGAAAGGCTTTTCATTGTACGTGGCCAAATGCTGAAGATGAATGACTCAGACAAACCTCAGAGGAGTCCCAAGCTCTTTGGCACCCGAGGGCAGTATACCTAAATCCTTCCTCTGCTGGCTGTGGAAGATGATATGGATGCTCCAAGCTCCGATACCTTATTTCTGTCCGATTCTGACCCCAGCTTTAGGAGGTGGCAAAGGCTATTTCCTTTCTGCTCTCCATTCCCTGTCTTTCTTACTTGTACCTTGTCCGTTCCCAGGGCTAAGCGGTGGTTTTGGAAGGTCCCTTTCTGGATCATCGTCAGGCAGCAGCTCCAGGTCCCACACATACAGAGAAGGGCCGGCTCCAACAGGGACAGTCTCCCCGTCGCACCATGTATTGGCTCCCTGCACCAAACCCGGCTGAACCAAGCTTCCAGACGTTTCAGCGACATCGCTTTTCTGTAATTCTTCTGCATGGTTCCTGCAAGCCTTGACAACAGTGGGTTTAAAGCTATAGCTGTTAGCAGATTTCAACAAAGCCAACCCCAACACGTGCCAGCAGGTTTATTCTTCTAAAAATCTGCGTTACAGCCATGCGCGACGTTAGCATTTGTCAGCAAGTTTCCCCCACCATGACACTGCCATTCAGAGCCGGGTTAGCTGACCCAACAGCAGCGCATACCAGGGCCGCGGCAGGATTAACATTCCCCGTGCCACTGCTAACGCCAGCGGAGATCTGCAGCTACAGCGTTTGCGCGGCAGTTCTTGCTGCTCTTGGGACACGCAAGGCTCACAAGAACACGGGTTTAGTACTCGCGATCCCCCAAGACTGTATTTACAGTCCCACTTACAGAGACTTGAAGCAAGCCCACTCCAAGGCAGAAAGCAATGACTAGTAGAGAAAGAAGAAGACAAAGCCCATTCTGGAGTCCAGCCAAAACCCTCATGCCATCTAAGTTTGGGTAGATGCAGACTTTGCAAAAGCCTGGAAAAGGATTTAGCAACAGCTTTAGCAAACAGTCGGGACAACAACAGTGAAGTCACGATGAAGCCAGCGATACAGATTTCTGTTTGCAGTCATGAGTCTGTGTTTACAGTTTGCAACTATGCGCAAATACCAGAAAGCCATTCTTTTCCCCTCCCCATCAGGGCCTGGCATCACACGCATTTAACTAGATCCAAGAGATGCCTCCAGCAGCATGCCAACTGTTTTTTGGTCACAGGGCACGCTCCGATCCACAGTGACGGGAACTTGTAGGAACCCATAAATAGAGCTCAGCTGAGCGTGTGCGTGAGGGAGAGCTCTGGATCAAAGCAGGCAAAGAAATGGGAAAGAGCAACTAACTGCATGCGCGAAAAATTGTGGCAACTCTCGGGGTTTGGCCATTTGCTTGTCACTGCATGGGTTACGCAAACAATCACTGAAAAGACTCAGGGTGCCAAGCAGAGGATGCAAAGTTATTCTCCGGCAGAGCACACACAGGCGTTGCCAGTAAATCTGCTCCATCAAAGATGTGGTTTTCGGCACACGCAGGTACAATGGTAAAATCCATCAATGACAGGCAAATCTTCCAGGGTAAAGGCAACTTATTCTACGGGAAACTGTTCTCACTTGCAGATAACCGTGTACACCACGCACCGCAGACACAGGTATCCTTGCAGCAGGAGCTCAGCTACTTTAACCCTGCTGGCAGAGTCACAGCTCCTCAAGGCAGATGTGGCTGGGAACAAAAGCTATGACATTTCCCGCCACATCCAGGAGACACACGTCTCCCAGGAACATTTTGTATTCGGCAAAGGGAAGGACAAGACAATCACGCTACCATCCTAACACTGCCTCCAGGAGCTCTGACCAACCAGTCCCGACAAGTCGTGTTGCAGCAGCAGTTGCTGGCCCCCGTTACCCGCTCGTCCTCGCTGCCAGAGGCCATCACCCCAGAGCAGACCCCTCAGGAGGGGGGCATGTCCCCATCCCTGCTGCTCCAGAGCCACCTGGCAACCTAGCAGTGGTACCACCGTGCTGGCAGGCAGTTTGCGACACACTCTTGCTGACATCAAGTAGGCAATACCCAGTCCACCTAGAGAACGTAACGCACCCTCTCGGAAGAGGGCTGAGAAGGGAAGCGGATGCTGAGCGGATCCTTGTCAGAGTCTCTGGTGACCAAGGTAGCCCCAAACCACTACGCCACCCTCACCTCGTGCAGAGTCATCCACGTGCCACTCTCAAGGCCTCATCCTCCTCCCTGCAGTATGGCAAAGCCCTGTTCCAATCTCTCCTCTCTAACCACCCCCTCAACACGCCTCCAGATNGCAGTGTGACAAAGTCCTGTTCCAATCTCTCCTCTCTAACCACCCCCTCAGCACGCCTCCAGAAGCAAAAACTCCGTTACCAGGACTGTGTGAATAGGCCACATTTCCCTAATTAGCTGCCACCCATCTTGACTCTACTCCTCAGCCACTTAGAAAGACTCTTCCATCCCATCACGCCAGGCATGCGCCTCTCACCTTGTGTCTTCCTACTGGTCCCCCTTTTATTTGACATCAAACAAGAAGCAGTGTACTATTTATTGCACTGCTTGGCATCACTCATAGGAGGGGAGGTCTGGAATTTGAAGAGCACCGAATCCAGAAAACAGGAAACGGCTGAGGATCAAGGCTGGGCACAGCCCGGAGGCCCACGTTTATGACTCTAATAAAAGGATAAGGCAGAGATGAAAGCAGGGCTGAGCCAGGCTTGGTAAAGCATCAAAAGAAAGGTGCAGGGGGCTAGAACAGGCTTGAAAGAGCAGTGGAGCTGACTAGGCAGATGATCAGAAGTGTATTTAGCATCCTCCCTGCCAGCCCCGTGGATGTGAGCCAGGACATAGCCATGCCGGAGCTGCGGAGGGCAAGGACGGCTGCCGGAAACCTGCCCTGGGAAGCAGGAACAGCCCACTCGAGGGGCTTCTCGTCGCGATCAGGACGAGTGTCAAGAACTGAACCAACAGGATGAGCGTGTCGCCCAGCCCACGCCTGGGTCACACGAAGAGCAGCGCTGGCGGCACCTCCAGGCTCTCCTCGCAGCCCTCAGCTTCAGCAGCGTGCACTCGGGTGCGCGGTCAGGGCACGAGCTGCGGACAGCCGAGGACCGCCGGCAGCGGTGAGGGATGCTGTCACTCGCTGGAGGAAGACAATGGACAGAAGAGAAGGGCTGCACAGGGCCGAAGCCAAGAGCTCTCCCACGAGCTTGACTCAAGAAATCATTCTCTTCTGCAAACGACTTTCTGCTTGTTGGGGTGGTGCTGGGCAGGGTGCAGCTTGGTAACGGGCTGCGCACCCAAAACAGCTAGATGCAGTATTCCCCTCTGGGAGATGGGACAGCCCAAAGTGCAGAAGACACTAACCCACCTATTCGGGTGCCAGCACGCTCCGCGTCAGAGCCGTGAACCTCTCCGGACCCGCTGGGCGTACTGACCTTCACAAAACGCTCCCTCTAACGTCTGTCTGAGTAGGAAAACACAACTCTCCAGCAAACAGAGGCCTGACCTGGACGGTTCTGGTCTGTTTTAACTTGCCCGGTACACCCACAAGCAGGCTGGACAAAGCTGGCCCCTGCAGCACGCGGATCCGCACACATTCGCGCCCGATCCAGGGCACGCTCTGGATTACCAGCCCAGCCAAGCAGACACTTCCCAGGAGAACAGCAAGAAATTACAAGGCTTGCCTTCCAGCTACTCATTACAAACTGAAGCCCCCACACGCCAGCTCGGAGCTCGCCTGACCTCTCCCCAGCTCCCGCTCGCCCCGAGGCTCTCCCCTCCTTGCAGAATCCCGGGGAGCGGAGCAGGAGCGGCAGCCTGGCGGGGAGAGGGAGCTCCGCGGCAGGAGACCTCACCGTCAGCCTCCTCGTTTCTCACCGCGCCAAAATTAAACAGAGGCAACACTATCTAAGGAGAAATGACAGTGGAAATCTCGCACGCGCTTTTTAGAAACAGAGTAATTATCCTTTCATCAGTCGTTACCCGGAGCTGTTCTGCGGGGGGAGGCTGAGCCTTATTTTAACACCTGAATTCTCCGGAGCTGGTTCAGGTCTAGGCAGAGCAAGCGCCGCCTCTGGGAAGATTAAGCCGTGGAAGCACAAGGGTCATTTGTACAAGCAGCAGGGGACGGGCGGGAACACCCTCCTTGGAGGCCACAGAAGGTGCCACGATGCTGAGTGGTGTGCCCAGAGCCTCCCGCTCTGCTCCGCGCTCCCTGCCTGGAAGGCGTGAGGCATGGCAGGTCTTTCGGGAATCAAATGTTACAAGTGAAATGCCATCTACTCGTTGCAGCCCTAGAAAACTGATTTTAAGCAGTACTGGTTCGTGCCATAAGTAAGTGTGACATGCAATTACAATTCACACGTCATCCATGATTTACCTAAAGGGATATTCTACGCATCTTACAGCAACCACCACCGGCACTAACAAAGAGGAAAGAAATCTCAAGCCTTGGCTGCTCTGGATCCCGGAGAGGGGAACTTGGCACCCGATTTGGCAAGGCTGTTTGAAAAGGAGGGGATGGGTCTGCTCTTGCTGCCGGAGGAGACAGATCCCCACTTGATTAACAACCAGGCACTCCCTTCCCGCTCACCTGAGCGGCTCCTGCGCAGCCGCTGGAGCCAGGAATCCGGTGGGAGCCGGCAGAAAGCACAGAAAGGTCGAGAAGGGCCAAGCGAAGACAAAAATCTCCCCCTTACCAGCACAAAAAAAAAAAA
>RSEF01000020.1:7118576-7142334 GCA_003993805.1 Himantopus leucocephalus
AGCAAAAAAAAAAAAAAAAAAGCAGCTGCTGGTCCGGGTCAGGGGAACTGCAACTTTGAAGAAAACAGAACAGCCTTCACAAGCTAAGCTATCGCAAACAATAAAGGGGAAAATATATTGGGAGAGGAGAGGAGAGAAGATCCACACACCTGGGCTCAGCGCCAGCTGCCAGCGCTGCGCGCTCTCGCACAGTCACACCTTTCTGCTTTTCCCAGAGAAGCATTACAAATATGCACCCCGCTTCCACTTGACGGTCACGTTAAAACACAGCAGCACCGAACACGGTCCGCAGGCCACAGCCCATTTCGGACCGGGGAACTAGGATTCGGAAGCTTGTAAACGAACAAATAGAGGTCCTGATCTACTTTTGGAGGATTTTATGGCAATTGCAGAGGACAAAACACAGGAGAAGAGAGCGTAGGCTCAGCCGTCGAAAGCAGAAAGGATTTCTGCTCAGCCTGCTTAACGTGCTTTATTTTTAATGCTGCTTTTGCTCCAAGAGCCCACAAACGATTTGGAGAAAGAATGCCTTTGTTAGAGATTTCACGCCCCAACCCTCTACTTCAGGTGCAAAAGCTCACAATAAGCGTCACTAAGCCCTCCTACCCCTTTCCCACAGCAGTGCCCCAGCACAGTGAAGACCACGTAGTCCCTACAGTAAGGGAAATTTTAAAAAAGTAAAAGCTGCGTACAACAAAATCCTAAATCGCCCATTCTTGCAATGCTCCGTGAAAAACCCGTGCCAGGCAGATACGGCAGCCTGCGGCCCCGAGAGAAATGAAAGCCGTGCACTTCCCAGCGACGTGTGCTGGGGAAGAGGATGCAGAAGACACCTCCAAGGGGAAGGAAAGGAAGAGACACATTTCAAGCCTCCCCCGTCTATAGCAATGATGGCCAGAGGGCAACGGCGGCAGCAGCTCCATCACTGGAGGCAGGTAACAGCCCTCACAACAGCTGAGACGAAAGTCCAAACGGAGGAAGGTGAAAGCAGGGAGAGGTTTTCAGCTGAAAATTCTTCTTGGATGACCATCACCCATATCCCATCCCAGGCTTAGGGAAAGCAGCACTAGGAGAACAGCTCCATTCAAGAATAACCATAAGCTTGCTCTTGGGATTTCATAAGTTTTCTCATAAAGAAGGGGTTTTTTAAATTAAGCCAGGGAATTAAACATCAGATTCATCTGTGTGCTGAAGGCTTTTGCTGGGGACAGGGAGGTAAGCCTCAGCCCATCGGTTTGCAGGGCCTTCCTTCCAGCTGCCTTTCAAAGAGGGCTCCTGAACATCTCCACCAGCAGCTCCCATTACTATTTCAGTTAAAGGAAAATAAATGGGAGGGTAGAAACTGAGGTGAAAGAAGGTTTCAGAGCACTGTGACACACAGGGTACTACGCTCTGTTCAGCGGTGTTCCTTTAGCATTAGGCCAGGTGGCATTTTCACCTACGGAACCCAGCCCAGATCCACCAGTGATGAGCCAGAATTTAATATTCATTAACAAGAAATGGGTTCGCACAAAGAGGATTGACTTGTTAACGCAAGCCAGGCATTCAGCCGCACACCCAGAACCTGCAAGTGTCCTGCATGCCTAACCGTCGTGCAAAGCCGGTTCCGAGGGACCACATTTGCAGTGCAAAAGGCAAAGGAAGGAGGTTTACGCCCTGGAAACCCACCACAGGAAAAACACCCACCTCCTTCGGAGAGGAGTTTCACACTGGGAGAACAGCAGCCTGCTGGCCAAGGGCTGAAGTCTCCAGAGCGTATTGTGCCAAGGTACACCTTTACCAGGCTAGAAGAGCCCGGCAAGCAGAAGTTAATCAGTTCAGCAGAAGCCAGAAAAAAAATGGTAACTTTGGCAGATCCCATTGTAATTACTAGAAAACTCACGAGGTACCTCTCGAGGCACCCAGTAAGCTATCGGTCTACTCCCTTGCCTAGACACATCTTACGGTGACTACAAAGCGCACCTTCGGACCGGCCTGGGAGCGCAGCTCACAATCCTTTTCATTTCCTTTCTGTCTTCATGAGCTACCAATGAATGCAACTTTTTTTTTTCTTTCTTTCTTTTTAACCCTAAAGGGAGCTGCATTTTAAGCAGTAACAGCCTGGAGCTCTCCAAAGGAGGAGGTTTCTCATCTCTCCTTGGTGGCAGAGGTGAGTGGACGTAGGTGTTTCTTGTGACCGGTGTGTAGGGGCGGCTGCGTGCTCTCTGCACGGCACTGTCGAATTAAATACCTTCGGGGCGTAAATCAAGACTCCCTGCAAAGCTTCAGCGTGAAATTTTGCTGTTCTCTAGTGTCACTGGGGCCAACAGACTCTGGGGATGGGGGGGGCGGAGATGGGGGATGCTATGCAGCCACCTTCTCACTGCAGTAATTAACCTCAAGCAAGCACTGGCACGAAGCTCCTGCTCTCGCATGACTGCGAGCATTCCTCTCCACAGAGTTTATCATAAAGCACCAACTATCCATAAACATCTCTGGGAAGGGCTGGCCTGGGTTCACCTTCATGCAAGGAAGATGTCAGGCCCTGGCAGGGAGCCAGCCATTCATGTTTCTTTAAACCTCCTGATTTTTGTCAGCTCTGACTCAAACGACCTTCTTGGAAACAAAAAAAACAAAAAAAACAAAAAAAAAAGACTCTTCCATCACACCCTTTCCTCCCCTCCACCCACTGTAGCACTTAATCACAGCAGGATCGCGGGGGACAGTTCCCATGGTGGCAGTGAGTCATGGTCTCCTGTCCCTCTGCTCCCCACACAGACCCTCTGCAGCAGAGGCACTTTCCCATTTCCAGCTGGTCTGGAGGCTCCGGGCAGGAGAGGAACGAGCTGGGAGCTAAACAGCACTGGGGCAGGCTTAGGTCTTTGCCCTCCAAGCCAGGCGGGACGGTCGGTTTTGGGGACAAGTGCAGATTGTCCAGCAGTACCACAGCACACAACAGCATCCTCCCAGCACATGGCACCTTCAGCTCTTCCACGCTGCAAAGCCTGAACCGTGCTTCATCAATGGTGCCATCGCGTCGCATTCTGCAGTAGATCCATGCAGCGGCCCAGCCATTTATCCTAAATATACTAAAGCTTTAAGCACAAGGTCATGATTAAAAGCAAGAAAATAAAATTCTCTTCACGCTCCGCTCTCTAGCAGCTCCTAAAATCCACTTAACTTTCCTCCTTGGAGCTGTTTGCCACATTCCTGGTGCTCAGACCCGGGTCTGACATGGGAACCCTCAAGTGACTTTTCCTCCTCTTCCAGCTTTCCCCCCCCACCCCATTTCCAAAAAGAAAAATTTCTCCTTCCTAAGGAGGCAGGAACAGCCACAGCACCAACGGGAACAATTCAGATCCAACTCCCCAGCAGGTAATCAGACACAACCTCTCCCCATGCTGCGCTGGGAGCTCCGACCCGCCTTGTTGATGAAGCTGTTAAGATTAGGCCACTGCTGGCACTAAGATGACATGACGCGAGTGTTTAATATACCCACACCATCGGGGTGGCCAGCCCGAGCCGCTCTTTAGCTTACTGGCTGGCTGTGGATATTCCTCCCTCTCTCCTTCCCGTAGGATTTTAACGTCCCTGTGAGGAGAGCGAGCTCCCAGCCGGCGACAAAGACCAACAAGCTGCTTAATTAACTGCCCCTCTCCCAGTTGCCACAGCCTTGCCAAATGCTGGAGAAACCCAATTCCAGCTGGTTATTAAGCACTTACGGCTCAAGAGGGACGAAGACAGCGGGAAAGCACAGCAGAAGGGAGGGGGCTGACACCACGACCTCCTGCGCCAGCACCGCGATCCCCCAAAGGGACAAAAGCTTTTAGTGGCCGTCAGTCCCTTAAATTAAATCTTAATTGGTCCAAGAGCTCCCTAGTGGGTTACAGAGAGCAAGGAGAGGCCTTGTTTGCCAGCCAAAAAAAAAAAAAGCCCTGCTCTCAGAGATGCCTCTGAGGGTGTTACCTGCGCCATTTCACAGGTATCCCAGGAATCTGCAAAGCCTGGCTGCCAGGTACGCCGGCCGGATCCGGCACTCGCCCCGCAGACCCCACTGGGTCCCAAGAACTCCCAACCGGCCTCAACTTCAAAAGGAGGAAATTAGCGATTCTGTAACATTTCATCTTGTTTCTATTGCCCGACCTACCGAAACAAAGGAGGGAAAAGCAAAGAACTGACTCTCACCAGGAGCAGAAACCGGTTATTATAGCAATTACGTACAATAAGGGCGCGTATAAAGAGGAAGCCACTAAAAATGGGCTGAAGCTTTAGGTCTGTGCTGCTGTTGAGACCGACGGGGCAACCGCTTACTTTGCGAAGGCGGGAGGGAAGCGGAGGATGGGGGAGCCCGGAGGAACTCCCCACCAGGTGGAACAACTGCAGCCAGCGCCGCACCAGCAAGTTCTGCCACCAACCCTGCAGAGGGGATGGTGCCATCCCACCCCTGGGAGCAAGTACAGAGGCTTGGGAGAGGAGAGCAGGAGAGAGCACGTAAACTTACACCCGCCCAGTTTTAGCGGCGCTGCAGCCCCCCCATCCCAAATTATTCCAGGCTCTGGCTGCCAGCGCTGCGGCTCTGAAGGCTGCAAACCCCCAGGTGAGCCAAGCGCAGCAGCTTGCGAGCACACAGCACCGCTGGCTTCGCTCCGGCCCGTAGCCCGAAAGTTGCCACAGAGGATTGCCGAAGAGGAGGAGAAGCTCCCAAGGAAAGTTGGTCTTTGAAAATCCCTTTCCCGAGGAGCGGTCAGAAAGCGGCGGCTCAGGCTGGCCTGTGGTGGGAGGAGGGAGCGCAAGCACACCCCTGCCAGCTGGGAGGACACAGCAGATGCCACCTACGTTGGCTAACGGGCTCAGCACACTGCGTGCGGCCCCGGGAGGCTTTGCCCACACAGCTATTATGCGAGACATGATGTGCCCTGGGCGTTAGGAGATATTTTGCTGGTGCTGTGTATAGCACAGCTTTAGATAGCCAGTACTCACGGGAGAGAACAAATTTGTGGAGGGTGGCTGAGAGGCTCCAAGCACGTGCTACAGCAGGGCAGAGAGCAGATCAGAGACAATCCTGGGGACTGCAGCGCGTGTTTGAGGGATCTAACAGGAGGGTATCATCATCAATACATCCCAGGTATCTACAGCTGTGAATCTGGAGTCAGATGCCTCACAAACAGCGGTGACAAACGAGCCTTTACTCCACCAGAGGGTGAAAAAGCCACCTGCAAGGTCAGTGCAAAGCTTCGGTGCCCCGACACGGCTTGAAATCATTGCAGTCAGTGGAAACTCCCAAATAAAGGGCAGCGCACTCAGCCCCTCAAAGGGTGCCGGAGCACCCACAGCAGCCACGCTTCCTATGGGAGAGGCAACGGGTCCACAGCTCACGACTGCCCCATCTCACAGCCTTCCAGCCAAGGAGGACCCAAACTCGGCCTTTGGTGCTGCAGAGCTGGTAGAAGGTCGGGGAAGTGCAGCAGAAGAGGTGAAAGCCCATCCCTACCTGTTCATGGGGGCACTTCACTACTTAACTGCTAAACTGCCACAGAATACAGAGCAAATGCCCCAATCCTGAATTCCAAGGGCTGAGGGCTGCTCCCAGAGAGGAGGCAGTGCGGAGGAAGGGGTGTCTGACGCACCCCCTGCCCCCGGATCAAGACTGAGGCGTTCCCCCATCCAACAGCCGGAGCAACGACCCCGTACCGCATCCCGCAGCCCTTCAGGTCTCTGGCTTGTAGTACCCGCCTGCCTCTGCAGCTTCAGCCAGGACATCTTTGCTGCTGCTGCTTTCCTCCAAAGCTGAGGGAAGTCTAAGAGAATAACCCGTTTCCAGAGGGAGGGTTTTGCAGGTGAACGGGAGCAGCAGAGGGGGCGGTGGGGGCTGGCAGCCAGCGCTATTACCGTGTTAATTCCCTTTGACTTGCCAGCGTTAAAGACCAAACAGCCATTGTCATTCTTGGTCTTCTGTAGGAAGATCTTCAGCAGGGACTCGCTGTTTTTTAGAGTTTTAAAGACACTAGTTAAGGTTTTACAGCACAACCTTAAATTCCTCAGGGCTGTGTTTTCATGCGGTGGGGTGAAGCCCTGCTAACCACCCCTGCGGGAGGCGGGGACCCTCCGTAGGGGAATGGCACCTGCACAGTGCGGGAGGCTTCCGTGAGTGACTCAACTTCAAGGGAGAAGCTAAATAGTAACAGCAAATTGCACAGACTGCAATTAATACCACAAACAGACAGACAAGAGGTTTCCCCTTCCATATTTTAACCAGAGCCTCCCGCCCTGTCACTAAATGAGCGGGTTTTGTCACACCCGGCCAGCAAGGACCATCGAAGGACTTCAGTAGCAGAGGGGCAGGTCCTCCCCAGCATGGTCTACAACGTAACCAAGAAGGACTTGGGTTACCTGTCCAAGGTCCAAAGTGACGTTGACCTGGTTGAACTCCAGCCCCCGGGAGAGAGGGGGGCTCTGCCACCAGCGCTCTGTCCCGTCGATGGCATTTGTTATGGGGTGGGCCTTGTTGCTGTTCGCGGAGGAGCAGATGTCGCAGTACTGGCCCTGTTGGGAAGCACAAAAATAACATTTAACCGTAGCCAGAAAAACGCGGCACAAAGCAGAGAGGTATCACAGCAATTCAGAAAACACAGGGGGTAAGCCTGCTCATACACATCAATATATAAACCTTTTGTTTGCACCAACTTAGAGCATGCACGAAAACAGGAACAAGAAAAAGCTCAAAAACCCCACAACCACCCCCCAGTGCAGAATTTGGGCTGCTCTAAGCAGCATCCATCCCTTCCGCACTTCAGATAAGCGCCGAGCGTTGGCAAAGGGACCCAGACACAAAGGGCTGGCTGCCAGCTGCACAAGAGCAGGCAGAGGGAGAAGCCGCACTGCCACGGGGAGCAGTGGCTCAAGCTCCAGGGCCACCAGCTCCTCTGCTGGGGCTGCCACTCGCGCCCCTGCCGACACCCCGGGATCCCGACCCGCACCGTTCAGCCACTCCTGGGGAGCCAGACGGGCAGTTCGTCTGCCCAACTCCCTGCAATCCGTTTCTTGTCAACCTATTCATTTCACAAGTACAGTCCTCTCAGCTACATTCTCAAGCTCAACAGTCCGGCAGCCAAGCTCCTTTTGGTGGCGACGCCGCAATGCAAGGCCACAAAGGGACGGTCCCCGCTGTCAGCTGGCCAGGGACCTAGCGGCAATCACTCTTCTGCCTCTCTTTTGTGGTGCGGGTGGCTTTGCCAGCTCCGTGGACACGCTGCCAGAGAAAACAGCTCTGCAACTTTAACAGCACCTCCCGAGCAGGATCAGACAAAGACCTGAGCTGTGAGGGGCAATTCTTTCTTTCCCATTTAATGCACAAATGAGTCTGACCCGCTCCTAAGGAAACATGCAAGTAGCCCTGAAAATTGGCAAGTTACTTGTTTTGTGGAGCCACTGCTCTGTCACTTGAATTGCTGCTAGGAACAGCCCAGAAGGGAACTCGACAGGCAGTTACAGTTACAGGCAGTTTGCTTTTTAAAGGCGCCGGTATCCCCAGGCAAGCAAGCCGCCCTCCGCCTGTCCCCGCCGCAGCCAGCTTTGATGTTGTACCAGGTACACGATCTCAAGACAATCTCCTCCCTGCTTACTCCACCTGCATCCCCACAAGGGCTGAGCCAAGACAGAGCCAGCGCGGAGCCTGTGATTTTCCAGCTGCCCCAACCTCTGGAGGAATCCCAGTGCAAAGGAAACTGAGATTTCACAGCATTCTTCCCCACAGCCGCGTGCGACGTTTATTCGCAGGCAATTATGCAACGCAAATTGTCCTGAGCAAGAACACCGTTTAATTAACTGCTCCGGAGATATGAAAATAGCAGACGGGCAAACACAAGGCCAAAGAAAAAGGCAGCTGAAACCACCCAGGAAACCCCGATGCCCATTCTGGGAGCTCCCGCTGTACAGAGGGGTCAGGACGAGGCTCGTTTGAACACGCATCGAGAGGAGGGAGAGCAGACCAGATAAAACTGACCCAACTCTTCAGCTCAACCCTTTAACGGGAACCGGTGCAACAGGTTGTGTGGAAATTTCTGCCGCACAATACACAACACTGCGGCGGGGGGAGAAGTGAGACAAGGTTACAAAATGGGGATAAATAGCAAAAAAAAAAAAAAAAGTGCTTTCATACTTTAAATTGTTGCCACAGATGCGAAAACCATTTTGAGCTCAAAGTTCACACTGACGGGCAACAGTCAATTCAAGTTCAGTAAGAGGGGACTAAAAATTAGGCTCAGCTGTGCCACATCTGTAACGCTGCCCTCACCCTGCCCGCTGCCTGCCTGGGCGTGCTGCCGCCGGGCTCCTCACACACCAACAGCTCAACTAAGTTTGCTGTTAGGAGTGCGATTAGTCCCTCTGATGCACCCGTTGCTCATTAGTGGTCTCATTAGAACCAGACCCAAACCTGATGAGAACCATTTCCAGCTTCTCCTATTTTAGAGCAACTCAGGCTCCAGCACGGCGCATCAGGTCTCCACGGGGAGGAGGGAAGTGGTGACATCGGTTGGGGATTTCAATTAAAAAGCAATTGTGAGCCATAGGCTTAGAGGAGACAGCAGGTTGCCAGAGCAGGAGAGGCATGGACATCACCAAGGTACACCACAGAAAGAACTTCAGCAATGCAGGGAGTTGCGAGGCAGCTTAGAGAACAGACAACTGCTGTGCTCAGGGCGAACCACAAAGGGAGAGAGATGAGGAGGAGGTTTGAATGGAGGGCAGCTTCCAGGGACCTGCAGGGCCTGATCCTGTTCCCGCTCACATCAATGGGAACGTTGAAGTTTCCCCTGAGCATAAAGACTAGCCTGGCATCCCGCCGGCACCCCCTGCCTTGGGGAAAGCCGCGGATGGCTTTGTCTCAGTTTATTGGCCCCACTGCGACCCAACCTCAGCTCTCCTCACCATCGGAAAACCACAGGGAGTGCGACCCCAGCCTGGGCACTGGGGATGAGGTAAGAGGGGCAGGAAACGAGGGGCAAAAAGTAGTATTTCAGCCAAGGAAAGTGCGCGTTTGCAAGCTGTTAGCGGGGCTGTCCTGGCAGATGGAGTCACTGCTCGCAGAGTCCCACGGGTGCTGTCTCACCGGGTGCCTCACCTCCACGGCACGGCCCTTTCAGCACACCTCAGCATCGCCGCGCATCACACCCTTGCAGACTGGAGAGCCCCCCCCCTTAGAAATGCTGTCTTCTGCCAAAGAGCCCTGAATAAAGCAAAGGAAACTCCTTGAAAAGGTTTAGAGCCTTCCCACAAGCTGTGCCAAAATGCCTGCAAGTGTCTGTAGGACAGCATTACTTCAGAAAGCTTAACGATTATTGACATTTTAAGACTATCAACGTTTTAAAGTCAGTGAACTCCCTTTCCTGAAAGCCTTCCACAATGTCAAATGAAAACAAGCAGAAAACAGAGAACTGGCTGAACTCATTGACTAGATGATTGTATCAATGTTTACGTGAAGTCTTCAGTCAGGAAAACGTCCCTTCACCACCACAGCATGTGGAAATCTCTCGGAGGGTCCCAAGAGGCATTCCTCCCGAGCTCCTGACCAAAACCCCCTTTATGCCACAGCCGCACAGTGCGCACGCAGCACGGAGCAGGTGAATGGAGAAGGGAAGGGACCCGTCCGGGGGGACACGCGGGCAGCGAGGGCATGCATGTGGAGTTCATTATTGTCATTTCAGTCCGCTCAAATTGAACACTTCCCTCCCACCTCCCTCATTGCTTTAGTCACCGGGTGGTGCCGAAACCCCTACAGGGGATGAATTGGGAACTCTGACCTCTGCTCTGATGCCTCCTGTTTCCTCCCCTCCCTTTTAGGTGCTGCCTGTGGTCATGGAAAGGAGCCACTACAAAAGGATTTTTCTAAAGCTTTCAGACTGACTGAAGACCACTGGCCTGGGAAGCAGTGCTCAGATCAAAGCGACCCTGTGCCAGAGCTGCAGAGGGGATGGGAGGGGGTCGCTGCCGAAATCTGCAGCTGAGGAGCCCTCCTCGGCGGCGGGGGGGGAGCCAGGAGGATGTGCACACCCCGCGGTGCCAGGAAAGGGCTGCACTTGAGGGATGAGTTACAACTGCCCCCAAAGCTGGTACAGCCCAAAGGGTTTATTTTGGTCACCAGCGTCCTTAGCGCAGTGTGTCACGCTAAGCCAGCAGCGTGGCCGGAGCACAGGTGAACAGATGTAGAGCCATAAATGCATTCCCACGCTTGCCAGCTTTTCCCAGCGGCCTTATCCTCCCAGTTTTGCTTGGCAGATCGTTCACATTTGTCTGCAAGTGTGCAAAGCAGCAGCTACTTCTTTACCTTTCCGTACTACCTTTGCCTCGCTGTAAGCACAATTACTACATCAAGGTCCCCATAAGTCTCCTGCCACTGGTACTTCCAGCAAAGCTTCTTCAAGTTACATTATCCTGCAGCGCAGCAACAGGAAACAGATCACTTTAAAAGGTGGCAAAACTCAGAGGAGGATATGTCAGCTTTTTGTCATCCAGTAACATCTTCAACAATTTCTGCTCCGCACAGAGAAAAATTCCATGTCATAACCACACAATAGCCAGAAAATTCCGAGTACAGCACTAACTCGGGAGAATGTGGCCAGAATGAGAAAAATGCTTCAGAGATCATCTTCTAACAAAGGCAGCCCTACCAAAAGGCTCCATCCCGGGAAGCGCCCGTTATCCCTCGCTCCCCCTCACTGTTGGGTACAACCCGGACAGGTGAAGGGGTGCGGGGAACCTCATAAGCACCGAGCAGAAGACACCGGCGAGCCTCTGGGGGGGGACCCGGAGGCTTCAGGCTCCAAAGCATCTCAAATCGGAGCTGCTCTCCCCAGCTCGGGCTGCCCCGAGGGGGGGGCAGCGGGTCTGGACCTCCCGCAACTCACCCCTCGTGTTTTACAAGCCCGTTTACAGCCCTTCTTTCCTCCTCTCAAGAGAGCCATAGCTGTTAAACCCCACAGCGGTTTTCGCCGCGTACATTCCTGGCTGCGAGCTCCCTCTGGTCGGCTTAAAATGGGCCCCCCCCGAGGTGAGTCACCTCACACTCGCTTCTAAAATTCACCCTCTTCGCTTTCCCCTCCGCTCACCCCAAGGCGCCGCCCGACCCGCCGGGAACGGCGGGGCTCGACCCGGACCGCTAAATATCGCCGCGTTTATCGTAATATTTCCCTGACCGGCAGAGCAATTCAGGAGCGCCTTCGCCCAGGATTTTGTAAACGCAAAGAACTTTCCACAGTAGCGCCCCGGGGACTCAGCAAGGCGCGTTTCGCGTGTACAACTCCCGGCGCGGCTGGGGGACAACGAGCACGTGTGTCGCATCGCCCCGCCGCTCCGGAGGGCTTCAGCCGGGCTCCCGGCTCCGGTGCCCGGGGCTGGGCCGGGGAGGGCGCCCCGGGGACCACCCCACACCCCACACACACCCCCCCCCCGGGCACCCCCCCGCCGCCCCCCGCCCGCTCTGCACAAGCTGCGGCCGAGAGCGCGGATGCGTGGGAAAGCGCGGGGGGNNNGGGGGGGGGGGGGGGGGGGACCGGGGGAGACCCGGGGGGGGGCCGTGCCCGCCGCAGCCCCGACCCCCCCCGGCTGAAAAACGGGGGCGGGAGGAGGGAGGGGTGGCCGGGGGAGCACAAAGCGGGGCTCGGACCTTTCTCCATCCCCTCCCCGGCCGGGAGGCGGCTTTGCCACCCCGGCGCGGCTCCGCAAAGCTGCCCCTGTGCCCCCCCCCGGGGCCGTACCTGGATGGTCTGGTTGGGGTCCCCCCCCGCCACCGGCCCCCCGACCAGTTTGCAGTAGAGGTCCTCCACGGCGCGGCGGCTGCCGGCGCCCGCCGCCTCCTCGCCGCAGGTGGCGGTGGCGGAGATGCGGGTGCCCTCGGCCAGGTTGAAGTAGGGCGGGTGGAGGCTGTGCCCGTTCACGTCGCTGGGGAAGGAGGCGGGCGGGCGGGCGGCGGGCAGCACCGGCAGCGCCAGCAGCAGCCACGGCAGCAGCCCCGGCCGCGCACCGCCCCGCTCCGCCGCTCTCGCCATCTTCACCGGGGAACTGCCCGAGCGGCGGGGGCGGGCAGCGGCACCACCAGCCGCCTCCTCCTCCTCCTCCTCCTCGTCGTCGTCGTCGTCGTCGTCGTCGTCGTCGTCGTCCTCCTCGTCGCCGCCGTCCTCCCCCCGCGTCCCACCGCCTCGGCACTGCGCTCCGCGCCGCCGCCGCCGCGCTACTTCTGCCGCCGCGGCGGGGAGGGGCCGCCCGCCCCTGCGGGGCCCCGCCGCCAATTAACCCCTTCGCTCCGCGCCGGGGCCCTCGGCGCACCCCACACCCCCCCCCGGGCAGCGGCAGCCTTAGGGGAGGGGAAGCCAAGTGGGGTGAAGCGATCCCCCCCCGCCCCTTCCCAAATAAAAGGGGGGGGGGGATCCGCAGGGAAACAATGCGCCTATTGTGGCCGCGGGGCTGCGCTGCCCCGGCCGCGCTGGCTGCTGTTTTGGGACGTTAAACTCCATTAACCGATAGATCGGTTTATCTCCAGGAAAAGCTCTATTACTAATTAACAAACCACCAAAAAAGGCTCCACCGAATCCACTTTACTCTCCCGCTGTTGGTTCTCGTTGAATTCGGACAGGGGGAAAAATCTGCTTCCACTTTCCCCAGAAAGGCTGGATTTCGGGAAAGGCTTTCCCTGCTCGCTTAAGGGAGCAAGGAGCAGCTCCGCGATACATCCCCCCCGCGACACACCGACGGTCCCTCCGCGGAGTGACTCGCGAGGACACACACGCTGCCAGGTCTTTAGATGCTGCTGGGGGGAAGGCACTTTACGGATACGGAACCGAACATATTGCAAGAAGTTATCTACAACAATAGATAAACTAACTCATCAAAACGCTGCTTTGATTTTCTAGCACAGAGAGACTTTTTTAAATCCACGGACTGAACGATACACACAAAACGTTGTGCCTGAACTAGCCAATACCATTTCTTTCAACTAAGAAGATAGGGAGTGGACCAGCAGAGACCAGGTCCCGACTCCATCCAGTTGGATTGCTGCGCTATTTGAACCCCACGGGCAACAAAACAAGCTCTTAAGCGCGTCCAGGTCTTCCCTGGCGGCTGCTGGGCATTCGCTCGTTGCCTCACATCATCCCCTTTGTTTCTCTTTCCTGGACAGCCTCGCAGGAACCGGCCCTCTTGGAAAAGTTGNATCTCCAAGCACTGCAAGAAAAAGCTTTGTCATGTCACACACACCAAAAACAAAAAAAAAAAAAAAAAAAAAAAAAAGAGCATCGTGATGTGTGTAGTTCAAATACGTAGCTCCACGGGCTGCTGTCGCATATGGCACGTACCTGGCAGGCTATGCAATTACACTCCGTTCAGCGCTTTCAAGGGCCTTCGGAACATCCCTTTTACTGTGTCTAAAGCACCGTATGTGGCCTATCATATCGTGATATATGGTAAGATTACCGTCGGGTGAGAGCGGAGCCCTGGTCACCGCAGTGCCCTGCGCCGCAGGCTGTGGGACACTCGCAGCCCTCCGGCCAGGTGCCGCTTGGGAAAGCTGGTCGGTCCCAACGTCAGGGGGTGGAGGACTGTAGAGCCACATGCCATCACCAACCAGGGAGCCATCCAGTGCCAGCGGTTTCTCTCCTGGCACCGCGCAGTGCCGAGATGGCATTAGCATGACATCAGGGCTTGTGAAGGCAGGGTGGTGAGAGGTGCCTGGTTCCACATGGCGAGGAAGCACTGAAGCACAGCCGCCAAACCCATTCAGTCAGAAAGACTTCCTAAAGCGCTTTCAGACATCTTTTAACCCCTTCCTGCTTGTCCGACTCTTTGGACGTCTTTCCCCCGGTTACCCCACTTAGTGCAATATCTTATCACTCAGCAGATGAATGTCTCCTTTAAAAGCTAAATAGAACCTTTTAAAACAAATCCTCACAAAGAGAGCCGGCAGTCTGTGCCCTTTAAACTGTGCTTGAAAATGGGTAGCTTGCTCTGGGGAAAGTGGAACAGCCACCTTCGAAAAGCTTGTGCTTTGCAGTAATCGTTAACTAACATGTTTATGTATGGGAGACCAATACTCCACAGGACAGGAATGAAAAGTTCCTTCAACTTTATCAAATGCCATACTTAATTAGCTACTTACACCCCATGGCACCTGTGAATATGTAAAAAGAGTTAACAAGGACAGTCGGGCACAGATTAGGAAAATAACCTTCTCCCAGCTCCGCAAGAGAGTTACAAGGCAAAGCACTTGGGTCGGTCTAATACCCGTAATCCCTCTAGTGGTAACGTTGTGGCACGTAATTAATCACCCCTCCAAAATGTAATTAAGGAAAGCGAACAATCCACCCAGAGTGAAATCACGGTTAGCACGTGGGTTTTGTGGCACGGACTCAGCAGCACCGTGCAGAAAAAATGACCCTTCTGCAGTCTGAACCGGCCCCTAATCAACCGCAGCGCTACTCTGCAAAGGCAGTTTGAAGACCGAAAACATACTTAAGCTACCTATGTTACGGGGATCTGAAGCTTTCCAAGAAGCAATGGCAATGGTTTAGAGAAAGAGGATTCTGAGGTTTTTTTCCCAGCACAGAAAGAGGCAGAGGGTTCATAAGACAGCTGAACACCCAATTTAGAGGTTAACCAAAAAGTTGAGGTTAACAGCTTGAACTCCTGTTCTGATGCCATCTCTGGTCAGCCACACTCAGGAAAACAAGACATGTTTGCTAATCTGGACTGAACACGAGTCCCATCTGGTCCAACATCTCATCTGAGAGCCACCAGCAGCAAACATTTCAGGTGAAACCCCCTGTGGGTAGGCAAGGCATACCCTGCTCCCAAAAGAGACGTCCCCTGATCTGTAACAGCTAGAACTTAGCTTGAATACTGAAGCCTTTCTTCTATTTAAGAAGCTTTTCTAAGCATTAACTTCAACAGCCCTGGGCATTTACCATTCATGTTGCGATCTTCTCTGATCTCTCTTTGAATTTTGCTGGTTTCTTGAGCCTAGCAATGGTGCTTCTTGGCTCGGCTTCGCAAAGCCACTGGTCATAGTCACACACTCTCAAATAGGAGGTGTTGAAGCAGAAGAGACTTTTCTGTTTAAAACCCATGAGCTACCAGTGAATGCAGAAAGAATTGGAAAAAAAAAACCAACCCAGACTGTAGCAACCCTCCTCCAATATTTTCTGAACCTACATGTAGCAACATGACTTCAGCCACGCTGCTATCCATCGGCAACCATTAAAGGCACCTGACTTCTGCTGAAGATTTTACTTTTGCCTCCCTAAAAACTGCAGGACCACGAGGAGCTTGCTGGAAGCTGCCATCGGAAACCGCAAGCTCTTTCTTCAAGCAAGCCGCAGAATGGCAGCAGGGTTCGGGGTGTGTAGAGGGACAGGAAGAGCTTAAAAAAGATCCGAGAACAAATTCAACAGCTTACCTTAATGAGGGAACCCAGTTCCTAAATCTGAACAAAGATTCAGCAAGTTACAAGCAGGAGTTTTCCCATCTGCACAGACCCTTTTAGCCTACAGCAGAGGCGCGGGGAGGTGTCCCACAGACAGGAACAAGTAATTCAGTGGCGATGCAGACCCATTCTGCCTGCTGTGAATACATTCTCTGGTTTTGCATTGTCTATTACATAGAGAAATGGCAGAAGTGCTCCTCACTCTGGGAAACCCAACATATGGCCAATGGGAAAAGAACCGTGTCCTTCCCGTGCAGTGTTTCCTGGCAAGGTAGCGCCACGCTCAGAGCCGTCAGTAAAAGCAGCGCCTGAGCCAAGAGAAATAAGTGAGCATATGGTTCTTGTACCGTGTATTGTATAGGGTCAGGAACATGTTATCTTACGGGAGATTTAATTACTTTTCTACTACCCTGCTGCAAGCAGTGTGAAGGAACGTGTTTCCTGAGCTTTGCTCTGTGGTGACCTAAGAACATTATCCCGAGATCACCGTTTTCGTAAGCATGTCGTGTCTTGACACAAGCGTGTCAAGAACAGCTACTAGAAGCTAAGAACTAATTCTGCAGGAGCTGCAACTGAACCGACACGAGCCAGAAGAGCAATAAATATCCTTCAAGCACATCTCCAGCTTTATAATTTTATAAGCTTCATAGGCTGTACCTGAGAAGGCTGTAAAACAAAATGAAAAAAAGACATAGGCAGGGTCCAGTTGAGTTTGCTGAGTTCACAGAGGGGCGGAAAGGAGTTCCCCTCCTGTTCACACAGCCCCCTGCACACAGGCACACACAGACAGTTCCGCAAACAGCCCCCACAGACCCAAAGTACATTTCCCCTGTTTGTTCTTCGAACTGACAGCTCAACTACAGCTTTTTAAGCCCTTCTGCACATGGGGAGCGAGGGCACCGTTTGAATCTACGGTGAGAAATGACTTTTGTCGAAGGGATGGGGAATTTGACCAGGACCTGCCTCCCTTTCTCAGGCGGGTTCTTACGAACGCATAAAGCCGAAACGTAGAGGGGACGGTCGGACGCATCACGCTACCTCATCTGCTGTCTATGACAGGCCATCAACTTCCACCCCACAGTGTTATAACCAGCACAGCTCTGCTTTTATTAAAATATTCCTGATGCTGTTTTGCGATGTTAACAGAAATAGTTAAAAACTGGACAAACCCGACCAGACTGATAAGGTGATGCAAGAGGAAGCACCTCTAGGAAGGAGCGCATCCTTTACATCTTTTCAGAACTGCATTACGTTACGCGAGAATGCAAAACCCTAAAGCTCGCAAGCACCAAATGAGCATTAGCAAGATCTGAATTAGGAGACATCTGGAATTAACAATTATTTTCCTCTCCTCTGTAAAATAATGTGTCTTATCTTTGTTTCCTTCAAGATCTGAATTAGGAGACATCTGGAATTAACAGTTATTTTCCCCTCCTCTGTAAAATTACTTTAATGTGTCTTATCTTTATTTCCTTTACAGTGTTCCCCCTTTAACATTTATGCGAATTTGAAAAAGACTGTTTTGGTTTGCCGTGCCCGGCCAGCACCTTTTGGTTCAGCCCAAAAGGCGGCACGCATCTGTGTTTTGTCTGCTGCAGACATTTTCACGAAGAGATCAGGAAGTTTCATAATGCAGCAGGACGCGTTACTCTACACCAGAGAACTCAATTCACTTTAAGGTCAGCCTGTACCTTCCCTGTAATCAAATGGTTCCAAAACCCTCCCAAAGCCAGAACAGGTGTTTCATTCATACTGTCTGTCTACCTGGCAAGGACCCAAATACTTTCTTTTAAAGTCTAAACTCCGTATTATTCTGGGGCGCGCTGAAAACGTGCATAAGTGCTGTCTCCTAGGCGTGCTTCAGGCTTGGTCATCGTTAGCTACGTGTTTTTCTTTGCACAAATCAAACAGGAACACAGCTGCTTTTATGTTAATAACTAAATCATGCTTTAAATTTATGCCACACAGCTCTCCCTTCAGCCAGAAGGGCCCTGCGCGTTTAACGAGCTGACATGTCAGCAGAGATCAGTTCACCCACCAGAAAAGTGCAGCTACTTCTGGGGTGAGCCGCGGTAGCTGTTTAGCGCTGCAGGATGACGACGACTGCGGCGTCGAGTTGAAGCCGCAGAGGAAGCAAGGGGATGAGCGAATGCGCTCGGGATGAAAAGCGGTGGAAGGGTGGGAGGTAACGCGCCCGCTGCAGTGTGAAAGAGCAGTGGGGGCAAGCTGGAGACACACGGACGGAACGTGCTTATACTTCTTGTCTGAAAGGTGGGAGATGCCCAGCACTGCGAACGGGAGACTGACTCAGTCCTGACTCAGAGAACACATTTTTCCTGCTCTGTCATTATAACTTCTTTGAATACCGGGAAGTTCATTCTCCCACAGATTACTTCAGCCGGGTCTGTTTCTGTACCCTGTGGCTATGCGCACAAATATTCTTCAGGCATGGGGTCATGGGAGACCCTTGCTGGCTCCACAAACACCACATCACATCCGATTTTTCAAAATCTAGGTGGAAATTATTAGTGGCAAGGAACTTCAGGGATTTCAGAAAAAAAACAGTTATCATTTCTAATGCAAATACACATGTTTGAAGGAGGGGAAGGAATGATTCAGGCGAATAAGGATTGCCTGGGTTAAATCATCCACTGCGTTTCCATTCAAGGGATTTCTTTTCTCCTTGCCATTCTTGAGAGCTGCTGCTAATGTCACAGATAACTCTGAAAACAATAGGTCCTGGAGAAAGTTAGTAGCTAATGTGGCAAAAGGAAGATCTCATCCAGATCAGAAAGGCGAGACAGCCGCTGGCCGTTGCTGGGTTTGCCTCTGCCTGCCCTGCCCTTGCGACTGCGCTTTCATCAACTGCGCAGCTATTCAGCTGGAAAGGTGCAGGTTTGCTTAGATCAGGGAAAAGCTCTTGATTTCATTAGTGCGACTACACCAGCACAGAGCGGAGCGTGCACGCTGTGTTTGGTAGGTAACACGGCTGTCAGCGGGAAACACAGCACCGACGCAGCTATACCTGCCCCCCAGGCGAGCACAGAGCTCCTGCGATGAAAACAACTTCTTACTTTCAAACTGGTCTTTGTCAGTAATTTCTATCCCTTACACTTAGGGACTTCAAGGTCAGACTTCTCCTTTCCTATAATCACATCGATCCAAATCTACTCCTCTGCTTTTGCATGGGAAATCTTTCTACTTACAATCTAGAATTAACTGGAGTCATGAGATGGTGAGGCACGCACTCAAATACCCAGTACTAACGTAAATGGTTCCTGGTAAGGCTAATTATACTATCACTTCATATAGAGCCAGTTTCCCCAGGACTGATGAGACCTGAAGCATGCCTTAAAGCCCCTCTACCACCAACTTCTAGTACATGGACTTCACGGAGAGCCTGTCTTCTCTGCCACACAGGACAGCAGTATTGGCATTTTCCCATTAAGTCCTGTTTCTTTAATGAGAAATAATACATAGTTAATGAAAAGTGTAATTAGGAACAAGCAACAGACCCCAGCAACATTACAAATGCCAAGGTGGCCCCAGAGGAAGGATCATCTCGACAAATATCCCACACCAGCAGATGTCCTTTGGTTTTGACGTGTGTTTTGCCAGCTGAAGGGCATGCCCGGTCCAACGCGCCCTGGCTGTGGCTCCCCGAGGGAATCAGCAGCAGCTCTCCTGTCTGTCACAAGGAATACGGTTAGAGGAAGGCGCACAGACCCAGCAACCCAACGGGCTTGTTGGACTTAGCAGAACAAACATTTAAATCTGGAATTTCCCTGTTACCGCCAATCTGCAGTTTAGCTTCATATTTAAAAATGGGCAAAACTGAGTGAAGGAGCAGAGACACGTTCCAGCCATAACGCTCCAGTTTTTGCTGCTCCCCAGCAGCTTTTCAAATTGTGCTGCACATGTTTTCCCAGATGAAAAGAGAACTGTTGGCCTTATAAAGAGTGCCAGCTGGTAAAGAGGTTAGATGCAAAGTTTGAAAAAAAACCCAAAAATGTTACAAATGAAAGGTTTCTTCCCTCACCCCTCTCAAAGCAGTTTTTGAACGTGGGAAATAACCTCATTCCCCACGTCCAGTTAGATGAATGGCCAATACCAGCAGCACTGGTGTAATGAGTACGTGGGGCCTCTGCCAGAAGGTCTGTGCCAGGCAGGCAGGCTGCGCTGGGGTCACCAAGCAGCCACAGGGCTTCGGCTGCAGGACGGGCAGCGAAGGCCAGCCAGCCGCCACCCTGCCTCGTGCGTTGGGTGTCGGAATTAGAGACTAAGACACCATTACTGGAACCTTCTGCGTACAAGCTGTCAAGGCAAAAACCAGTCTCAATACACAGGTTTTGTGTTTTCTTCTCGCTTCAGACAGGGCAAGGACAAGGAAAAGTGAGGGAGAGGATAACTCCTCTGGAGGAACAAAGATCAATGCGGGCAAACAGAAGGAGCTGGCATCCTAGGAATACGCCATCGACAGTAAACACCCTCGTGTTTGCACTATTTGCACATTGGGAGACAGAAATGTGATACCACTAACGCTGTCCGGTAGTCTCCATCCTTTACCAGTGCAGAAGCTGCAACGCAAAGAAGGCAAGCCAGCAGACATTTGTGTGCAGTGCCTCGGCTCCCACGACCGGCAAAGGTCCAAGAGCCTCTGCTTGCCGTATCCCCACATGCCAGCACTGGGGACGCCATCCAGCAAACACACCCGTCACAGCTGCAGCACTCTGGTGTGACGGCGGAGCAAGCTGGCCCCTCTGTTTGAGGGCACCAGCTTGTACTGGTGCGAGCTGTGCTGCAGCCACTCTGAATGGAACCTGGCACGGCACTGCTGCAGGGCGCCTTAGCATCATCTCAACACTGAGGAGGTTGAGTTCAGACCTGCATTTTCCGCTTATTTCGGAGATGGAAAGGGGGAGATTAGTTACTACCCAAGACTCTCCGCTGGGCACAAGGCAGTGCTGGATGGCGGAGTTTAGCTCCAGCTGTGCATTGTGGGCTCTGCCTATGGCGAACGCTTCACTTNCGCTTTCCTTTTTTTTTTTTTTTTTTTTTTTTTTTTTTTTTTTGCTGGGGTACAGTCAATCCAAGCACGATATTGACAATAAACTCTTCTTTCTGAGATTCTCAGTCCTAATCCGTGGGACTTGCAGAGGCCGAAAGCATTGTAATGAAATATTAGCAAGAGTTGCCTTGGTAACTGCCCAGATGAAGCCCTCTTATATTCACTGAAGTTCTCCCAGCGTGACTAATACCTCCTGGGCTATAGTTACACCACTCTGAACCTCCTGAATGCATGACCAAGTCAGCAGAGCAAACACACTCAAGCCCCATTTATACAGTTATGGCTTAATCTGATTATTTGTAGTTTGACCGAGTGCAAGAGAAATTTGCGGAGCTCCACTCTGCAGTCATTAGCTCCTCACTTTCATCTCGCCCCTCTCGCTAATTCAAGTGAGGATTTCCCATTCTGCAGTTCCCGAGACAGAAAAACCAGCAGCCTAACAGCTGAGCGCAAATTGCAGTCATCTGTTAAAATGCGTTTGGTAACATTTTCTTTATCCTGTTAACCTTATCAGTGAGCGTGACACGGGGGGAATGTGGAGGGACTTCACTCAACGCAAAGCAAGAACCACTCCGCGCACAGGCCCTGCCAGCCCCTCTGCCGCAACATCCACATCACGGTTTTCAGCAGTTTAAAGGGTTGGTGTGAGAGAAAACCAGCAGAACCACGGGGCACAGGGAAAGGCACCGGCAGACATCCTCGCCTGACCCGAACAAGCCTTCTCCCCCCATCACTTCCCTCCCCACAGCCGCCCTGGCGCTGCACGCACACCGTTCCCCTTCTGCCGGGTGGGATGTGAATTGCTCAGGTACGTGCCCTTGACCGCGCGTACAGCTTGCACAGAAGAGAGGTTTTCTTCTGCGTGAGCAAACGCCAGCCCTAGTCTGCAGTCCTGCCGCCCCCAGGAAGGCTGGCACCATCCCGCCCCCAGGACTGTGACAGCAGGGGAAACTGCAGTGGGTCCTCTGTGAGCTGCAGCTGACGGCAGCAGAGCGCTATCATTACTCCAAGCTCGGGCTCCCTCCTTGTGCTGGCTCCCTCCATCCCAGCTGTCCACCCAACCCTTAATTTTCCTTTTACAAAGCTCCTTTCACTGCCAGGACTGAGGATTTATAGGTCCCACAGAGAACGACTCAGTGCCCTTATCCTCCCTACTTCTCGCTATTGCTCTTACTTCTAGGAGAACGCATTCGACGATTCATTTCCCTGCGTGGGATCAGGGGCAGAGTGCCTGCAAGAGGGGAAGGCTTGCAAAATCAGGAGTTCTCACCTATTTAAAACTTTTTGGAAATGCACAAAATAGTTTCCTTTGACAAGATAATCTCAGAATTGAACCCCCCCCCATTTCTGTCCAGCACACCAAGCTCCCAGGACCCAGTTTTGACGCGAGAGAGGGCAATTGCAGTATGAGAGGCAGAGACGGTTAGGGTGACTGCGTGCACTGTGATGTTTTCTCTCCAGTTAAATGAGGGGGGATGCTAGTAGCTGTCCAAGCATTTGAGCTGGAAGATTGAGGACAGCTCGGAGAACACCACGTAGCTCCTACAAGGTAACCACTGAGCTATATCTTATTGCGGCTACAAGATCACTTGCCTGTGGGCTTTCGTCTCCAAGCGGGACACGAGCCATGACCGTATCCTCTGCAGGGATTAGCCTCAGCCAGCTAAGGCCTTGCTTTCCTGGTGAAAGCAAAAGGTCACAGCAGATTTGGATCTCCTTCCTGCAGCTCAAGGTGCATAGCAAAGGGCTGCTGCAAGTCTGCAGCCGTGGTTCCTGCGGACGTACGGGGCTTAGCTCTGAAACGAGCAGCACCAGACCGGCTAACAGAGCAGCTGCTGCAGGCAGGGATCCTTTCAGGCTGCAGTATCCGCCTGACCCGCTCGTAAACACTAGGACAGCTGCACTGCACGGGGTGCTCGAAGCTCCCGGTGCCTGCCCGGGGCTCTGCTCAGTGTGGCGTGCTCCTGAGCAAAGGCTTCTTTAACTACAAGAAAAAAAAAATACGTGTAGCAGCAAAATCTCTCCTGGCCCTAGGGACTCACGGTTTGGTTTTGCGGTGCACTAAGCTGCACATGAACCAGCTTTTAAGAGTCAAATTATAGGGGATACAGGAAAAGTTATTATTGCCCAGTCTTAAGCCATTTGGCAGTACCAGCTGACTCACCCTCTAAATGCACACCGCAGCCTGGCTGCGCTGCGGTAACGGGGATATTGGTGCCTTTCATTAGCGTTTGTCCCTTGCGTGCAGCAGCACAAGTGAGTTTTCACACCTGTGTCCGCCATAGATAAGAACTAGCCGTGGTTTGGACTCCGTATCAGGAAAAGATTTTACATATTTCCATTGTCACAGCCATTAATCTGAAATCTAAATTGCTTCCTATTTGGGAAAGCATCTGAGTTTTTTCCATGCGGATTATTCCTAACGGTAGCTTAGTAGGAACAGCTAGCTATTTTGTGCTTAAAAATAATTCCCCTCAGTAGGAAGAGATAGCAAATAGGAAAATAGGTGCTTTCTCCAAAATAGAAGAGCCATGAACCTGTTTCTAACATCACAGAGGAAGACGGTGCCACAGCCAAAACCTAGGCTATGGCTGAGGCTCGGATCCCCTCTCTGCTAGTTTCCTGCACGACCTTGGACACATCGCTGAACTTTCTCTTTGCCTCTCTTCATCACCTCAAAATGAAAAGAAGTAGCAGTCATGGGGTACGATGAAAATAAAAGCTGTGAGATGCTCAACCATCCAGTGTAGGTGCGTGTTTAAGTTTGTGAAAAATGGGTTTAACAGCTGAGCCCTACTTGATTTTGTGGGTCCAGTAAACTTCAGTGAAAATCCCGCACATTCTGCACAGCCTCTCCAGTTTGCTTTCCAGGAGACTAAACGGCAAGCGCAAAACCCGACAGGTTTGTCAGGATTTACACGACTCAGAAACACAATGGTCCCTAAACTCGTCTCCGAGGGCTGGGGAATGGAAAAGCCGTCACCAGCTCACGCACAGGGCAGCCCCCGGGACTCTCCAAGGCTCCGAGCTCAGGCAGCCGCGGCAGGGTGCTACGGCAGCCTCTCTGCAAACCGCCCTGCGAAGCTGCAGGATTGCCGTTCATCCCAGCGGATGAGCTGGTGTGCAGCACGGCTGCATCCCTGGAGGTCAGAAACCCTTGTGTATACGCATGGGGAAGCACTTTGGGATCCTTCAGTGCAATGGATCCAGAGCAGCCCTGAGGAGAAGGACCTGGGGGTGCT
>RSEF01000020.1:7142434-7172486 GCA_003993805.1 Himantopus leucocephalus
TCAAGGTCCCTTCCAACCTAAACCTTTCTATGATTCTATGATACAGTGCAAAATCTTGAGTGCGTTTTTCCAGCCATAACATTTCAAATAAGGTAGCTGGAAACATAACAGAGAGTAGTCCTGGGTTTGTTCTTTGGCTGCTGGGTTTCAGCAGGAGATCTTCCTCCCTTGCAATAACCCCTAATTTCCTCAGCACTTTAAGAAAGGTTTGTATCGTGTGTAACCTTTGTACAGTCATCCAGGTAGCCAAAGAAATCTTCTTAAACTCAGAATGGCTGGTTTGCTGCGATAGATCCTGTTACTGCTTTTAAATACTTTGCATTAATAGCGAGGATAATATTTTAAATAAAGAAAAAAGAAACCTCATAACCACAGCTGGGCTATTTGTGGGAGGTTTCTGCTCAGTTTTCAAAGATCCTTGAAAAATTGGCAAGGAAACCAGAAACTATTTTACTTTCTTTAGGAACACTAAAGGGAAAAAGGTACTTTGCGGATTAGGAGATTAAAATTACAAATACGCTATCTGGTAATTTTATAGTAATTAAAGTCATTAACTTGATTGTATACTGCCATTTCAGCTGGTTTGGGCTTTTAGAATTTTATTTAAAGGAGCCGCATTATTAAAGAGCTTCAGATGTGGAATTACTTCTGAAAGGTATCCTCTCTGGATTGATCCATAGCTCTGAACTATTAAGGACTCCCAAGATGAAAGCTATTTGGAAACTCTTTATGTGATTTATGCATACAGTGCCTGACATCCTCATCTTCATGCTAGGGGATTTATTCCTTCCCTAATGAGGTGAAGGTCAGGCACGCCACGCTCGTTTTGGAAACGGAGAGGGTACGGGCGTGTGCCCATTGGCATTCTTGCCTTGAGCTCTGCACTTCAAGCATGAGGTATGAATAAAGGAATTTAATTAGTTCTTGCCTGCTTCTATTAAACCACTCTAGAGGGAGGGATGCAGAGACAGTGTAATAAAGAGGGTATGTGATTTGCATGCTAATAAAGGCACATACACTCTCTTTGGACAAGCCTTGACTTGATACCAACAGTGGAACTTGCTCTAAACCCAACTTTGCTCCGCAGTGAGCCTGCCACACACCGCACTGCGAGCTTCACAGGGTTTTAAAGTTAATTGCAAGCTATTCTGCTTTTGCTGTTTAACATCTCTCGGGCTGTTCCCTGGCCTGCAGCTCACTGAAAAAAGCAGATTAAATGCTTTGGTGTGTTTATCAAATCCTTATTATTACAGGCGCTCGCTGGCTTTGGGAGAGGAAGTGTCAGATTCTCTTTTGCTATTTGTTGATTGTGTTTAAGGCTGGAGAGGACGGAGGAGACCCGCTCCCCGCGCAGGAGGGACCGAGGCCGTGGTTTGACAACATGTTGTCTTTGGCAGCACCGTCGACCTAATCTGTTTCTGCCCTCCTTCCCCTTCTGGTTGTGCCAACAGAACCGTTTGTGGACTCAGGCTGTGAACCAGAATAGGGAACTGACCCAGCTATAAAAAGGGGTGAAAACAATTTTTTTTACAGTTTATTTTTTTTAAGCCCTCTTAAGCCATTTAAGAAACAGCCCTCCCAGTGAGGCTGGGCATCTGGAAGCACAACTATTCCTGTACGAGGCTGTTAACACAGGTAAGCACTCGAAGTTGTTGAAAGGGGCATCCAGCTCGTGCTGATTTAAGACAGCAATTCCTGATGTTAAGAGCAACGCTGTACAGCAAAGTGGAGCGTCACAAGGCCAGAACTGAAAGTGATCCATCCATTTCACGGGAGAGGAAGACAGGTCAATGCACTTGTAGCAGAGTTCTTAATTCTTGGAGTACGCGTAAGTTGTGCTGTTTCAGCCAGCCTCACAGACCTCGTTAGGGCAAAATCCCAGATGTTTTGCTGAAGTAGTCTCCAGCCAAATCCAGATTTGTAAAAGGGATAGCAGAGTTAGTCAGGAAAGATAAATCAGTCGCAGTAATCAGCAGCAAAAGAGAAAACCCAAAATATTTTAAGTACTTATCTGGGTGCTGGATTGAGTCCTTGATTTTCATGAGTATCCTACATGGTCTTGGAAGAACTGCTTGCCTGCACCCCAGTTTCCCAGCTCCAAGACAGACACAGTAGTGCTGCAGACACAGCAGATGAGTCGCTAGACATTGAGGTAAAACGCTCTCCTAGGATAACTGGGAAAAAAAGACTCACATAACAGCACATGGCATCAGCAGGGGACAGGCAGATTGTACCCGCTGCAGGGACAAGGTGGCAACGGGATCTCCTGACAGGAGTTTCCAGGCACAGCCATGTTCTCAGGGAGAGATCTGGGTGGTCTCCGAAGCAGCTCACTCTTGGTAATTTGCAATAAAACACCATCTTGGCAACATACCACAAACACCTTCCTACTAAATGAAAGCCCAACTTTGTCCCTGGAGCATACTGTTCAACCCGACACAGCTGCTCTGAACGCAGTCCAAAGGCCCTGCAGAGGGTGGGAGGCACATGGGAAAACCCTGCAGAAGCATAGCTGAAACAACCTCCCCATTTCCCCCCCCCAAAACCCCTCAGCTTACAGCCCAGGCGCGGCTTCTGCATTGGCGGGTTAACCACACCGCAACTGCCCGACGGGTTCGTTCCCAGCAGGTCTTCCCTGCCCCGTCGAACCGCCCGCGCCAGCTGGGCGAGGGACCTTCACCCCCTGCCCCATCCCGCCCCAGAGGGTGGGAACGTCTCTCGTGTTGAGCCGCATCCAAAGCCTCCCCAAAGCGGAGCTCTGTGAAACGACGAGCTTGGTGAACCGCTGCTGGCGATCCGCCCGGGACCCCCGTGGAGCTCGGCGGTTTACACCCAGGGAGGAGGAAGCGGGAGCCAGCCAGGGGCTTAGCTCTTCTGTTTTACCGCCTGCTGCGCGTTAGCCATCAATCATTAACCTCCTCCACTCTATCCCGAACCTCCGAATACGCTGTCACAGGTGGGTCTCAAGACCAACAATATCCTAACTCGCAGGTGTGGGTAAAGACTAATTTGAATGCGTTTCCCCCTCCTCCAAATTACATTACCATCCCCAGTTAGCAGAAACTTATTTCGCATAGGGCAAGTCCCCCATATGTGCTGCAGGCTGGGTTTTTTAAAGGCTGCAGCTCTCATAACCCAGTTGTCAACTAGTCAGTTTTTGAGAAGATCCATCAGCAAAATTTTAACCCCAGACTACTTCACAAGCTGCACCAAAGGACTGAGGTTTGTGGGTTTTTTTTGGAGAGACATGTGACTTGCAATCCAAATTTGTATGCTGTAAAATAGTTACATTTTAAGGTAAACCATGAACTTGTGAAAATCAGACATGCTGCATCAGACACTGAAGATCAATAGCTGTGTTCAGAAGCGCTGCCTCGCATGCAAAAGATGAGAAGAAAAGGATCCCACGTGAATACGCTGAAACGCATAGAATGACAGAGGGTTGCTGCTCTGCCATATAACATCGACGTTCGCTGTCAGACTCCTTCCCTGAGAGCACTGCAACACCATCCCAGCCCGCAGTAAATCCCCAAATTCTTTGACAAGTACATGCATCCTGTTACCCTGCTCTATAACTGCAGAAATTAAGGCAAACAAGTCATGTCATTTACACTAGGTCACAGTGAGTCTACGCCAGATTTCTTTAAAAATAGTTGCAAATCCTCCATGAGCATCTCCAGTGTCTCCAGACAGCAAGTTTGAAAGGAGATGAGCTGGGGAATAGCACAAGCTCCCCCAAAGAAAAGGAATCCCTGCAGAATTCCTCAGGAATGCAGAAAAACCTTACAACTCTTCCCAATATTTTTTTCTACTCTCTTGGTGATTAGTAATCTTTATGGAGTTTACATTCCATCTATCATTTTTATAACCGGAGATCAGAAAGGGATTACGACAGGGGGCTGCAAGCTATTCACACAGGGACCCTGTTTATCTAAGCAAAGAGAGCAGTTCTACTACTTTAACCATTTATATGGTGGCAGAAACATTACCATCTGAGACATATGCAAAGCTAATTTGCCGTCCTGCACCGGTAATTTAGGTGGTGCTATTTATGTCAGCAGAAGCATCGCTAAATACATAGCAGTCATAAATAAGCACGCCCCCCGAGCAGATTGTCATTTTTACACCCAGTTTACATCCATACCAATAATTACATCCCTTCTCCCACACTGCCGGGAGCGTGCTGGGAGCTGGAAGTGCTCTGACGATAGAGCGCTGTGACCCGAAGACCTCTGGCAGGCATAATTTAGAAAAGTCATGGCGCTGATCTAAATTCATACTAAAGGTCAAATCATCCCCTGGGGGCTCGCTGGGGCCAAAGCTCAGCTACAAGAACTGGGCTGCCCAAATTGACCAGTAAGTCACTGTAGTCCAGCCCACGCTGCTGGATTTAGCGTGTCTCAGTCGCCAAAGCCGACTCCCTGGGATGAAAAGGTTGGTTATTTAAGACGCGGCTGCCACCTCTTAACGGTAACAAACAATGACATTTGAAAGGGTTCCTTTGATCCTCAGCAAACACTGCAGCCCTGATAACAGAAATACTGTAGCTTTTCTTTTGAAGCAATAAGTGGTATCACCCGGCTTCCACTCCCCTTTGAGCTGGAAGGTTAAAAGAAAAAAATTAAAAGAAAAATAAAAGGAGCAAGACCCTAAAAAAAAAAGCAATAAAATATCTGTAAATATTCAGCGGGTAAGAAATGAAATTGATTCCTTGATGCACGACAGCATCTTCTTAAATACCAGGAAGAAGACCGTCTGCTCTAATCTAGAAACTTACATGTAAAAAGAACAAAGCAACTGATGAAGGGAAGGAAACGGGACCTCAGGAGACTTTTTGGAGCAGAAAGGTGTTCCAAGTTACGGCAAAAAGGGAGAGTCAGGGATTTAATGCCTGTAAGGTCATATTGCAGACTTTCTGGGGAGTGGATTCTCCCCTAGTATTTGCTTGCAGAGTGCCCTGATACCCTTGCAGTACTGTATAAATTATGCAATAACCAAGAAGAGTGGGGCTTACTGGCTGATAGGAGTTCACCCTGGTTTAAAGACCGCTCCCTCTATACATGTAACATTGCACGTTACTTCAAAAAAAGCTGGCATCCACTCATTTTTCCTACCAGGTGTGTTTTTCATCTCCTGCCCAGCTATTGTGCCTGCCAGCATCTTGCAGCTCACATCCTCGGCAGATGCAGAGCCCGTAGAGCCGCCCGTCGCCCCGATGGCTGGGGAGCGGCTGTCCTGCCTGTGCTCGGCCGGGGAATGGGCGCGGGACTCTTCTTCTGTGCTTTGCTGTAAGATAAGCCACACAGACCAAGCTGCTATAACATCTGGAAACTAGCATTAAAAAGAAAATCTGAATATGCACGCTCAGGCCTTTAGCTGATGGGGGGAGGAACAGTTACTTCAACACAAAACCCGACAGCCCCAGCCTTTAGACAGGAGCTGTCTGCTTGCAGCAAGGCGGGTCTGGGAGATGCTCTGCGTCCCAGAAAGGTGACCAGCAATACTCTGAAGCAGCTCTCAACCATCCTCAGCAGGAGCAAATCCAGCACTAGGGCTCCTTCCCCAAAAATGAATCTTCTGTGGGTTTGGGTTCAGGTGACACCGGGTCTCCCGGGGCAGAGATGGGCTGTGCTGCTGCCCACTGTGACGGGAAAGTGCCCCTCCGGCTCCAGCACAGCCCCGCGGCAGAGGAGCCGAGGCTTTCCGGGGCACTCTCCGCACGCTCCCCACTCCCACCCCGGGCAGGTACGAGCACCCACAGCCCCTCCCCACCTCCCCCGCAGCCGGTTGTTGCATTTACAGTCAAAACCAAGCCTTGGGGACAACCGCAGACAGCTCCGGGAGGCAAAGGTTACAGGTGTGCCCCGCGTTCGCTCCCGGGTGAACCCACCTCGGCAGAATGATCCCCAGGCCCCGGGGTGACAGCTTGACAAATGACATGCCACATCAACGCTGGCAGCTTCTTCGCCTGGGAGGAGCAGAGAGGTTCAGGAGCATTTTTCTCCTCTGAAATCATTCCCCTGCCTGACTGCCATTTCTAGCCCCTGTAGCTCATTTTTTCCCCAATAAACTCTTTTAAAGATAAACAGTACCAGGAGAAGATCCCCTCCTTGAGATGAAGACAGTCGGCACTCGAGGGATCTCCGTGCCTCGTGGCTGGTGGTTTTCCCAGTCACCTCCTGGCGTGACGAGGCGGCTGTGGCAAAGGGGACAACTGCCACAGGGGACCTGGCACCGTCTTCTCACCTCTTTCACAGCTGTGCAACTTGGAGAGATAAGACAGATCCTCATCCCACAGGTCACTCCTGCTTCTTCAGACCCACTAACTACAGTGCTATCATCTGCTTTGTCTTCTGCCAAGACTGGGTACTGGCTCTCTTCTAGAGAAGCCTCAGGAGCTCTTCTGGAGGCCGGTGACTACCCTTCAGTCCCAGAACTGGTGGGAACAGAAGTCACCGAAGCACAAGCCATTAACTCCGGTCATTCTCTTACTTCAGGCAAAGCGGAGACATGCAGCCTTATTAAAACACAACCCTGCAGAGTGCCTTTCTGCGACAGACAGGGCTACTCTAATGTCAGCAGGAGCCTCCACAACCCACATCAGCAGCTATGGACCAAACCCGGAGATCTGCTCCTCAGCCCGTACTGCAGCTCCGTCACTGTTGGATCCTGCCCTGAGTGTGGCACTTTGCCACCACAACACAAGTACAGCACAGTGCCACCACGCAGCCTCACGGTTCCTCAGCTCTCCTGCTCAGCAAAAAACATTGCAGGAAAAGCCAAGTCCATGTAGAAAAATATCTTTTTTTTTTTTTTAAAACGGAAGAGGTAAAATATGCGAACAGCAGAATTCTTTTTTCTAAAGGAAAGTAGACAAGGCAAGAAACGCCAAGGAAGAGCCTAGACACCTGAAGCTATGGGCATCACTCACACGGCTGTGCTGTAGCGTGGACACCAAATGGGTGGGAAAGTCCCGCCTGCAGCTCTGCGCCACATCCAGGAAGGGCCAAGGCCCACCCCCCTCTGTTTGGGCAGTTTCAAGTGACGTATCCGACCATGGCTCATAAATCTCAGCTCACCAGGGCAATTCCTTAGGCCCCCGTATCTTTGTTTAATCACTTTCTCTAGACCATGCTGACTTTCCAGATCTTGCAGGCAATAGCTCAGCAGTTCCAGCAAGTGACATGACGGAGCGTGTCGGCCCGATGTCCCACCCCCCCACACCAGCTCGGGCTGCTGCCGCCTCCGCTCACGCGCAAGAACAGGCGCCTCCAACCACCCTGCCAGCTTCGCTAGGGCTCTTTGACAGCAGTGCCCCACACCGAGGGCTGGCCCGGACAAAGGTTTACTGTTAGATATGTCGGCTTGTGCGGTTTTACATGCACCGTCTACCATGCTGACAAAGATTAAATGAGTCATCCTTTAGCAAGTGTTCAGCTGGCCAAACTCAGTCTCATGGGGATCTTTGACTGTAACTCAAGCTACTTAAATCTGCTCTACATTAGGCTCCCGTCGGCCAAAATGGCTTAATTGAAAACATACGTTGGGGTGTAAGCGCACCTCTCAAAGCAGACCCGGTAAAACCCAAAGGTGCTTGAAAACCCAATGTGGTACAAATGAGTTCCCATGGAAGGCCCCCAAATATGTAAGCCAAGCAGTCTGCTCTTCTCAGAGAGCAGGAATCTGACTCAAAATGCACCTCGGTTAGATCATGTCTCTGTCTGATACGGATCCATGGGAAAAAGTTGGTATTAGTACAAGACACAGTAGCAAAGAGTTTAAATTGTCCATGTCTGGGGACTGTTCTTTCAGTTTTCAGCGAACGCCTGCTATTAAAATCCTTGTGCTGTAAATAGTCCAAAATCAACTATAATTTTAGCCTGTGACTCAAGCAGAATTTTAAAAATATCTTAAAAGCAAAACAAAAGATGCTTCACTTTCATTTCTGAGTTAATAACCAGCTGAGTTTGGATTGGGGGAGGGGGCCCTAATTCACCTACAGAAATAACGAATGAGACAGTTGGTTATGTTTCACAGAGTTTTAAACATTTTAGCCACAAAATTCCAGAGAATACTATGTCCCGTGCATCCTGGCATCGTCCATCATCGGAAGACTCCAGCCTAACGTTTAAGAACTAGAGGTTGGTATTTGCATGCAATGATAGTTTAATCTTTTCAACAATGGAACTCCCTGGCTGGCGGTGGCGGTGAGGATTAGGTATTAAGATGCATTTTTATAAATGGGGACAATCAGAGCTGTCAGGACAGCTTTCGTTAGGATTACCGAAGTAATATCCAGACGTGAAGGTGTTCGTAGGAAACCGGATGCCGAACACAGCAGTGCTTTGCATCGCAGCAATTAGCAAACAGGTGAAGACTCACTGCAAAAGAGACTTCCCATGTGCGTATAGATACGCAAATATTCGCAAACGGAATAATCCTCACAAAATACACTGTCCTAATGACACTTTCAGAAAGCATCTGGCATGGATCTCACACTTGTCCCAAGCCCACTGGCTACCCTAACCCACGCTGAATATTTACACCAACATAAACCCATTAAAGCGATGCCCTGTGTGTTAATGAACACCACGCTATGACGTGGTGAGCTACTTCTACACGCAAAAGACTCCTATTTGGGCAATAAACTGCATTGGCAGTTGTATCACGTTTGTCTCCGCACTTGCTCCTGCTTTTAGCGAATGTGCTTGGAAGGGGCTGTGCCGTGGGCCGCAATCTCAGCCAAGACACAGCCATAGCAGGATGAGGCGGAGAAGCTTTTGGACTCTAATATTTCTGGCTGGTGTCCCCTAGACCAGTCCCTGAAGCTGGCGTGAATTCCTGTGGGCATCTCTCCACTCAGTTCAAAGACATCACACTTGTCCGAGCACAAGTTAATCTTTCAGAACACTTGGAGGAAAAAAAAAACCACCACAAATGCTACAAAAGGGATATTCTCACTTGCCTCCGTACCAAACACTGCAGCAAAAGCATAGAAACACACGAGTAGGGTGAAGTCAGCGTACACAGGCAGTCGCTGTCTGTCATCAGCAGAGCAAATGGCCCCTACAATTAAGAGCACAGGCTCTGTCTGGTTTTGGCATCATTCATTTCTAATGGCTGCTGCCATATAATATACAGATGCTCTAGGTGAAATTAAACCTGGAACGCTACCACAATATATCATTTTTATCCCAGTATCTGAAGTGAAAGGTATGCTTATGCTGGAATGCGACAATTTAAGTGTTGTTCCTGTCAATCTTCAAAAGCATTCGCAGTCAAACTGAGCTGCCCAAGCTACTTTACTCCGTTTGAAAAATTGTGAGTAATAAAAATAGTGTTAGATGATGAGCAGAGTAGACAGGTGATGCTGAGATAAATTAGCATGTAAAGTCTTGGGGACTTATCTGTAACTCCTCATCCTGCAAGAAGCTGATCCTTGTAATATTTTGATATATGTGGTCTTGGTTCAGGAGAACAGAGGCAAGTGGAAACAGTAGGAAAAAAGTGGTGTCTGAGCGAGTCTTTGTCTAAAGGGTGGGAAACATTGAGGTGGAGGCAGGGAAGAGAACAGTTTCTGTACGGGAGAACCTGATCCCTGGGTTGTGACACCCTGATGGGTGACATGGAGAGCCTCTCCTCCACGGCGGCAGTAGCCGAACAATTCCCATTACGCAGACAAGTGACTTTTCCTTCCCTCACCATTGCCCTGATCGGCCTGGGCGGTGCAAGCCGCGGAGAGCACACTGTGTTCACAGCCGCACGCACTCCCATCCCCGCACACCCTTTTTCCACGTGGGAAGCCTGAGGGAGACCAAACAAAGGGACTTTTCAAATTTCATGTACTGTAAGTACTACAGCTAGAAACCGGATAAAAACAGGACGCAGCCTCTCTCTCCACTCAAAACCCACTACTGCAGCGGCACTGCCTGTGCCAGTACGGTTGCACGTCCTTTATCTTTGCAAACAGCGTCCTCAGCTCCCCATTCAGCTGTTACATCTAACACAGCATTTAGTTAATCATATACAGCAAGAACACAGCCCTCTTTGTCAGAGCCCTGCAAGCGTAAAAGACTATTCAGGCAACGGGTGGGCATCACTTGAAATTATGACCCTAATGAGGGTCAAACACTCCTTGTTTCCCTTCCATTAGTCGCATGGAGCCTGTGTAACACAGCAGAAAACCCGTATCTGCCCACCTCCAGCACTGAGCAGGCCAGTGTCCATAGAGGGGTCCCCACCAATGCTGGTCTCCAGTGGAAGCAGTGGCATATGGATGAGCACATGGTGGCTACAGCTTTCTTCCCCAGCAAAGGATACCTGCGCATGGCACCAGGAGGTTAGGAGAGGGCTACTGGCCCATCAGTCACTTCCAGTACATTTCATAGAATCATGGAATGGTTTAGGTTGGCAGGGAGCTTGAAGACCATCTCGTTCCACCCCCCTGCCCTGGGCAGGGACACCTCCCACCAGCCCAGCTTGCTCCAAGCCCCGTCCAACCTGGCCTTGAACACCTCCAGGGATGGGGCAGCCACAGCTTCTCGGGGCAACCTGCGCCAGGGGCTCACCGCCCGCACAGGGAAACATTTCTTCCTAGTATCTAATCTAAATCTACCCTCTAATCTAAATCTACTCTCTTCTACCCTTGTCTTGGAAGGTAACTCAATGCATCTGTCACCCCCGCTATGAGACTGGCTGTCACTGAAGCTTGTGTTTCAGGCGTACAAAAGTCTGTATACACCCGTGCCTGGCACCGTCCCTCCAGCCTAGAGGAGATGGAGCAATTTGGATTCCTACCACAAGCTGTCATGCAAACTGCAGTAAGTTATTTCATCCCTCGCCTTCCTACTGCATATCCGGCCTTCCTGCTTTTGGGATGGGGCTTCAGTAACATAAAGTGGGGATCGATGTAAACCCCACCAACCTCCCCTCAACCAACTATATCATGACATCTCAGGTCCTTAGCTTAATCTCTGCTTTAAAACTTAATGGATTTGGTCTGCTAGAGTGGCAGCAACTCCAGCAGCAGTTTCTAGAAGGACCTCTGTTGGGACTGAACCTCAAAACAGCCGAAACTGCTCCACAGATGCACCCACTTGTGTTCAACCACAAAGCTCATGGGGAAAGCCCAAGTCATGATTGCCAGAAGTAAACCCAAAGTGGACATGGTGATGCAACAGTTCTGTTCCCTACGCTCCCATAATGGTGTTTTTAATAAAAAATTGGGAATGGGCTTCTGTGGGCTTGGGCTGGTAAATGGCCACAGGCTGCCCTGCGTGGGCCGACCTACTGTCATCTCAGGACCTACAACAGCCACAAGAAATGTGTGTGGGCAGAATTCCTGAGTCCACAACTGGCCTCAAAAATCAGATAATATCATGGGAAAACACAGGGATGACCCCTGGGGGAAGCAATCCCGTATCCCCAGCAGCCTTCTTGAGAGCCACTCTAAAGCTGTCTTCGCTGCACATAATGCCATTAGTTTCTGTAACTGCAGTAAATGCCTGGTTGTGTGAGAGCTGACTGCCAGCCACACTGCCTAGGTCTGAGCAATTAAAGAAAAAAAATATATATTCTACCAGCCAACTGTTTAATTATCAAGCTTATTAAGCACAGCGTGCAACTAATAGGAAAGCTTTAGATTTTCCGAACAAGCTATTCTCCCTGCTCCGTTTGTTGGAAAGGATCAGAGTACATAACAGGACGTGAGTGCGATTCATTCCCCTTGGTACAATCCACAGTGTGGGCTGCGATGGAAATGCCACAGGTCTGGGTATGTGCTCTTTGGTACGCTCCCAAGGGGAAACGCGGACCGAACTCCTTTTAAGAAACAGGCGAGATTCCCATTATGGACACGATTCCCTTGGTAGGTTTCTGCTACCCTGCTACCATAGCTGGCTTTATGTCATCTCTCTCACCCCCCTGATCTGCAGGGGAGAGTTTTTGGTGGTCTGAAAGAGGGCAGCGCTGAGCCCTACCCTTTCTGGGGGATCTCACACTCCTCTGGCACTGGAAGCTCTCCAGGGAGATAATGCTGTCACTGAGCGATGAGCCCACTAGGACTGCTGACACAGCAGTCTTCTTTTCAAATGTAAACAGTTGTTCATGGTCCAAGAAAGCATTTCACACTGCCCGGCCCAAACGTTTTAAAAAACCTCCTCCTCTCTGTGAGCCTCGTTTAGGAATCTCAATATAATTTTCATTGTTAATGAACTCCAGTGGTTTTCATCTGCCTTTTGGTTTCTGGACCACTTTTGGGGTGTACCGCAAGTTTTTCCCTACAGACTTCACGAGTAGAAATGCAGTTTTTTAAAATAATGCAAGCAGAAAAGGAAGCTGCACGTAAAACATCTGATATTGCAAGACATGATAAAATCCGAGGAGCTGGCAGCTCTGGCAGGCTGCCCTCTCCTCCTCCAGCCACGGCCTGCGTCCCTTTGTGAATTGGCCTTTGTTTGCTACAGATTCACTCTAGTGGTTTCTCACACCAGAAATTAAGCCCTATTTTATCCGAACCTGGCCCAGAGGGCCTTTGGCTCCTAGCCAGAACATACATAGCATTTCTTTTTATTTGCTCTTCCTTTCTCAGTCTCTCTCCCTTCAGGGTCCTGTTTTTTTGGGTTTTTTTTTTTTTTTTGAAAATCAGATTAAATGCAGTAGNTTTTTTTTTTTTTTTTGAAAATCATGGATTTTACTGATTAAAGCACTTACTTTCATGTTGATACATTTGTTTTGTACTGCCTTTGGGGGCACAAGGAAGTACAAATTGTTTTGGATTTAAAGGGAGCTGGTAGAAAGCTGAGGAGAAAAAGGGATATTATCAAGCATTCCTTTGGTACTGACACACAGGCGCTGGTGTTAGCCCGGTGATGATTCAGGACCGGGCAGGGAAATGGTATTTGGATAAAATGAGATGGTCTGTGATGTGCCTGCAAGGGGCTGAGGGAACACGCTGTTATCAGCAGGGCCATGCCAAAGGACGTGCCGCGAGTGTGGTGGGACAGCGGGCTCTGTCGCAGCTCTGGGCTGGACGCAGGCAGCGCCCCGGGAACAGGCATCCGAGACGCGGTGCGTCGCCGTCCAGCGCCTCAGCCGGGGCTGTGTTTGCTGAGCCCACCACAACACACGCTGCCATTTCCCTTAGTGCCACAGCTTTAAAGTTACGGGGAAAACAGCACCCACCAAGCCGGTCCCCACACAAGCCTTGCATTCCTGCAGGGAGACAGATGCCTGACAGCGGGGACGGTCACTCCGGACCATGCCCCTGCCAGATGTGGTTGCCTGCATCTGGCACACACGTGCAGCCAGGCTGGGCCAGACGTCTCCTTCTACCTAGCCGTGTCCGTGCTGCGAGGTGCTTCCCACAGGGCTGCTCCTCTCCTGCTGCAGGACGTTGGTTTCTTGGCTTTGCTCCCAGTGAACATCTAGGCTGCTGCTTCATACCACCGCCTCCCCAGAGACAGGCACGGAGTCCTTTGCTGTTTTGCTGCTGCCCTGAGAGTTGAGAAAACATCAGGTGAGGAATCTCTAAAGGGAGACTGCCTGAGCGAAGCTAAACCTGCCCTCTCAGCTGGGTGTAAGTCCAAGTGGCTTCGCGGTGGGATGGAAATCTGCATCTGAGAGCCAACAAATTCTGCCCCTCTTCCAGGTGTGGAGGTCTGAGATCAGAGACATTTCTGACCCGCAGCTCACAGATGCTGCCACCTTCCTAATTCCCAAGGTTTGGGGAATGCAGTGCCAGTGGAGTCATGGGCATCCTGGAAGTCACTTGCTGTCCCCTGCACACTCACCCCGTGCAAGCGTCCGTGCTCCTCGTGCATGCCAGCGCCTCGCTCTGACTCTGGTCTATCTTTCTGGCTCTGGTTGCTCTCAGAGACCCCAAGACACAGGGTGAAATCTCTGAGGGGGGAGAATGACCAGAATCAAGTGGGGAAATACTAGAGGACTGTAGGACAAGAAAGGTGTTCTTGAAGGCTTACAGGTCTTCCTTCCCATCCTCACCTTATCTGCTCAGTTCCTTCTTCATATCTAGTTACGACTTCCACCTTCAAGTTCTCTTTCCTGATCCTAGAGGTCTGACTGCGTGCAGGCCGCTTCCGACAGATAACTAGCTTCCGCCTAACCCTAACCTAGCCCCTTCCCTTCCTTCTCTCCTGCCTGTGAGAAGAGACCTTCTGCAGTTGCCTGGTTGCTCCCTCCTACGGGCTGGCGGTACCACTTTGCCTTCGTCTGGTAAGTCCTGGACCCTGCAAGCATCGCTGAAAAGCGTGGAAAAAACCAGCTACATCAACAAAGACCTCAGACAGACTAGAGAATGGTGTCTTTATCCAAATTTGGAGTCAATTGTCTTTTTAAATCAATTTAAACTGAAATACGATCCACCGCTCCCTTGTTCCCTCTCCAAAAATCGGCTGTAATCACAGGGCACTCTCAGTCTCGACGAGGCTGGAGACCAGAATGCGCCTCTGACACGAGTACTGGGCAATTTATCACAGGAGATTACACCCAGGGAGGGTGCTCATGTGATTAGGATTTAACAGTCAATTAAATAACACCGTCATTTCTAACAAAGAAGCTAGGATTAAGGAAGGACTCCAAAATGACTCCTTTTCCTTCCCGACTCTGATGCCAACCTTGGGATTCTCCCTGTTATTAACCCAGATGTTCAATCAAAGCCAACCGGAACAAATAAAATTGCTTATGAAATTTCACTACAATGGGAATCAGAGGGTCAGGTCTGCCCTGGAGGCAGCCGGGCCGTTCGGAGAGCGTGCGTCGGAAGCTGGTCTGTGTCTTGGACCTTATCAAAAGCATTCCAGCCATGTGTTTAGTGCAAGTGATTACGCTGCTGCTCCTCAGGTCATTTCTAATGAGCAGACAGGGAAGTACTACTTCTTTTCAAGATTATCCACTACCAGACAGTGCGGATGAACGCGGCGCTGCTGGTTGGAAAGTACACCCTCAGCTGTGATTGCCCACACATTTACAAAGGGCACGTGGNTGCTGCTGGTTGGAAAGTGCACCCTCAGCTGTGATTGCCCACGCATTTACAAAGGACGCGTGGCAGTGCGGTGCTCGCAGAGCGATCTGACTGTCTGGGCCCCACATAGTGTATAAATACACAAACCCTCTCCCTTCCCAACCCCTTCCAGCAGGCAGCAGTACCTCCCTCCACATCTCAGCACGGCTTTCCTTGAAATTTCCCCCACGTCATGACCGCTGAGCACCTCTCAGTCTCGTCAGCTGCTCGCTCCTTCCTTACCCGCTCCTCCTGCCTGGATGTGTCCATTGCTCCTCCATTTATCCCGCTTTAGCCCTCCTTACCAGCAGGGCAGGCCGGGCACGGGGAATCAACAGACCCACTCCAGGTGCTCAGCAGGTCCCCTTGTTCAGTTAGGTAAGCAGCTCCTTTCAGGACAGTAGGAAGAGCTTGCTGCCCAGCCTGTGCTCACCTTTCACTAAACGCAAAACACTTCCACCTGCTTCTTTCTTTCAATGACTTTTTACAATAGCAAAAAAAAAAAAAAAAAAAANAAAAAAAAAAGAAGATGATTATGTCACTATTTTCTCATTTTATCAATTTCTTCCTCTAAACGCTGCTCCCCAGCGCTGCTCTTTGGGAATACCACTTTGCACTGGGCCACCCCTGGTGCCAGAGCTGTGACAGCACTGGGTCTCAGCACACAGCTGCTGTTCTCCTTGGGCACAAACAGCCGACTTAGAAGTCACCCGGATATATAGAAGGACACAGCTTTTGTGACCTGAGTTTCCTCACCATATAAGTCTGGGAGGTGATATCACACACTTGTGAAGGTAGCCGAGACGCTGAACCTTTTTGCACGGCAGAAGAAACAACCTTGCCCTCTCCGTACCCCCACTTACACTGCAGGCTGCCGTAGAGATTTGATGCATCTGCCTGATCGACACCGAGTCCCACGGGTTCACACCTCTCCCTCCGCTTTGTGGGGTGAGTCCAGAGTCTGGTTTTATGGGTTCATCCAAAACACCAGAGTTATTCCCAGCATCTCTTCCGGGCAATTCATCCCAGCAGTGTTTGACATGGTGTTTTCCTAAAAGAGTATTTTATGAGGTCACTTCGTCATCTAGTCCTTGTTCAGCAAGGTCATTTAAAAGTCATGACAGTGGAGGCAAAATCCCCTTATGCTCTTTTTGGCGTATTGGAAACTACAGAACTGTTTGCCCGAAGAGACAAAATGCGGCTGAAATAAATCCACAGATTGTCCGCTGATAGACTTGCTAGGATAATAGCAAGGTCACGACTCCCTCTCGCTCCTAATAACTGTTGCAGCACATCCTTAAAAGAGATGGCTGACCGCAATATAGATTTTTTTTTTCCCATGTAGCAGGAAGGAGTTGTTGAGAAATCACTTGGAGCACATGCGAGTCAGCCTAACACTGTACTTGGGACCAGCTACTTCCCAGGGATGCTCATCTTCCCACATCGACATCTTTCTTTAACAGCAAATCCACAGTTTCCATAACAAAGATGTGGGGATTTTTTCCAAACAGTATATGTAAATTTCGTCCCAAAGAAGAAAATGCCTTGTTTTTATTTAGCCATAGTACCTCAAAATAAAAGCTTGAGGCAAAGGCAGTGTTCAGATACATGGATTACCATGGGGTGGTCTCATGTCCTTCTCCTCAAGTACTCTCCATCTGCCAAGATGCAGTGTGGCTCTGCAGCTGCAGCGATGACACCACCAGGGTGACAGCGATGCGGCGAAGGTGTTGCTATCCGTGTGTTCATGCTTCAAGGAGCACGGGGCCACCGGGTGCCTAATTACAACCCCCAGGAGAGACACTGGAGCTGTGTCTTAATGAAGGCTTTTTGTATTCCAACAGACACTTCGGAGTAGAAAAGCAGATCCCAAAGTCAACATTTAAGCAACCTCCGTACTTCTGGCATGGTGGTTTTGCCAATATATGTTGTTTTACTAATTAGTGCATTTTCCAGCCGCCCGAGTGACAGCCAAACAGTAATTTGGGGCTGTTTATTGGAACAGTAAGGTGTTCTGCCCCGTCGCCCTAAGGCCACACACTCAGAACTAGCACCCCCACAAACATTTTCCAGGAAGCAGTGACTTTCGGGAACCCGAAGGATGGGATGGAAGTCGTTGATCAGAACAAGCAGCTTTAGATCCCTTGAGGCGACACACAATGCAGAACGGGATGCTGCCTGACACTCTGTTTAAATTGGGTGGATTTACGAGCTTCTCTGATAACAACTATTATCTGGAGCTAGAATCAGTTCCCCCACCCCCTTTGCTGGAATTTCTCATGGCTTGTTCTGTTCCCAGCTCTGAGCACGTCTGGAGAGTGTTCGGTGTAGCTTTGTCTTTTGCGAATTCACGAAGACGGGAATCTAAGTCTGATGGCATCCTGTGAATTTGCATTAAAGGCTCCATTGCCCTCAGAGATGCAAGAAGTCCTTAGACCAGGCCAGAGCAGTAGGAGCGAACATGGAAGCTACAACTGCGTGCCTTGGAGCAGCAGTAGACTGTACAACGATCGGTCCTTTGTGCCATTCATGACTGCTGGGTCCCGGCTACTGAGACAAGAAATGGGTGACTGAGAACAGGCTCCCCACGAGCATTGCCTTTCGCGTTTTGGAGTCCCCAAATACCAGAGGCATTATCTCAAACTGCAGTGCGTTGTAAACCAGAGTCACTCTTTCCAGCGGTCAGCTTTGATATGGCCCTCCCTCTCATTACCCACCCCCTAAAGGAAGAAAAAAATGCTTAAACCGTCCTATCCCCATAAATGGTACTGGGTTCAAAAAGAGAAAAAAGATACCTGGAGTGTTTTATTTGCATGCCCAGAAAATCGGAGATGTAAATGTTCCCTGCTGAATAGAGGATAAAACCAGGGGTTAAAATAATAAATTAGAACACCTTCCTCTGGCTCAAGTCTACTGAGTTTATTGCAGATCTTCTTTAAATTATAAATAACTGTTACACAAGGAATATAAAGAACTGTGCCATTGCATTTTCCGGATTCAAAGCTTCCTACTTGTTTCATCGCATTCATTTTAGAGATGAGTAAATTCTAGTATAGGATGCGGCAGTCGACAGGTCTTGCTCAAAACCAACGTCACTGTCAGGAGCAGAAACTAGGTCTCCCGAGCCTTGGCCCCAGTGCTCTAGTTTTCCTGAATGCCTGTGATGCACACTCCGCGGGAAGCGTGCCAGGAACAGCGCTCTGCTCAGCAGAAACCAACTGCGCTTTCTTTTTTTCTTTTTTTTTTTTTATTTTAAAAGGCACTGAAATCAATGAAGGTTGAATAACAGAACAATGAGCCGCAAGATATCTGGTGAAGTGTCATAGTTTGAGATTTTTTTACATAACCACATGGAAAGCCGTTACACATATATGTGCATGACACTTCCCTGAATATCTGAAGTCTTAATTCCCAGAAAACTTATGGCAGCGAGTCAGCACTGGTTCCAGCTGAGGCGAGGATTAACTCTGCTGTCAGGATAGTCTCAAACCAGCTTGGAAAAGGAAAATCCACGGAGATGTGTGACAAACGCTACTTTTTGGAAAACTAAAAAACCGCGTCTGGGGCCTTCAGAGCAAACAAGGTCCGATATCAACCAGTGAGTAGCCAAGATGGGAAGTGAACGCTGGCTGCAGTGTCGCTGGCAGGCAGGTACGCTGCCACCTGCCCCACACCCGCAAAGCCTCCCGTTCCCTAGGCGAGTGCAGCGTTTGGGAGGTCAGAAAAATCTTATAGAATTGTTTCCCTTTACCCTGAAAGGGTTTGTGCCTAGCGCGGTCCCACTCGTATCACGCGGCAAGAAGGCGACTGCTGAAACATCAATTCCCTCTGTGATCAAAAGATCCAAAGCTCAGCGCCGTTACCTTCTGGAGGAGGATGCAGGCTCTCCAAAGGCAGTGCTGTGTCGGGATGTGCTGGGTTTCCAGAAATAGGAGCTGTGTGCTACAATGATCAAGCTCCCTCTCAGGTAATATACTTCGCAGCCTGAAAGCTGCTTCCTTAATCTGCCTTTTGTAGCTCACGTTTTAATCAGCACCACCTGGGATTAGCTTCCTTTTATTTACTTATTTTTGGGTACGGGCAGTCTTAGATCTGATTTGGGATTTTGGTCAGCCCGCCCGGAAACTCTGCCGGGATTGAGCTGACCAGCTAACGTACTGAGCTCTGGGATGATGGTTCCAGGCACTTGAGAGCAGACACAAGGCAGCAGCAAAAGCGACCCCATCAGCCGACACGGAACTTCACGGCAGCGTCGACTTTTTAAGGTCGTCGTTTCCTCCGCACAGCCGGCTTGTGGGCTGCGCGGTCACAGATCCGCTCCTGCACTTGGCTGAGGGATCCGGCACAAATGACCCCATTTTCCCAGGAATGCAGAGGGAGTTCGCTGCGAGCACGGCTTCATTGGCCGGAACAGAAATAGGCGTGTAAATCCCTTTCTTTTAGCCTCAAACTAGTCAAAGGGAGAATTAAATCCCCAGCCTCTCTAGCTCTTGTAGAGGAAAGAACTGAACGAACCAGGGACAAGCTGCAAGTAACGATCTCTGCCACCTCCCCAGCGCACTACCCAGTTTATTTTGAAGTGCTATTTTTGTTCAGCCTCAGCCATTGGAAACACTTTGCCTAGAGCGTGAACTATCACATTTCCCAGCTCAATGAGCAACCCACATAGAGTTGTACTAAACGCTTTATGAAAACACTGTCTTGTGAAATAAAACACGCGGTGTCTTAGCATTTTTGCCCAATGACGGGCTCTGCAGCTCATGAGAGTGGGTGACTAAGTAACCACATCAGGACGGCAGCGTTCCGGTATGCATCAATAGATGGATTGAGGTGCTCCTCAGGACTCCGGTGCCCTCTGAAAGCAGTGAAAAGATTACGGCATTTAAAGCCAGACAAGCAACAGCTTAATTTTGATGTACGTGGCGTGTCCTCACACACAGCTCACAATCAGCTTGTCAAAAGGCGAAGCGGGACATTGGCTCCCATCCCTGCAGTAACACCCAGCGGATGCCCAGCCAGCCGGGCCCCCCTGCGCAAGGACCATCCTCCATCCTCTTGGAAGAACGTCTGCCGNGTCCTCCATCCTCTCGGAAGAACGTCTGCCGTGGGTTAACAGATAATACACGTACAGCTCTGGGGCTCTCAAGATCTGCGTTTTAACCCTGGCGCTATCAGACATCTGACCGACGGGCATACCTCGCTTTCGGACCGTCATCGCTTTCCCAGGTGCAAAACATGGATAAACATATGTATGTCCCCAGAAAGCCGGTGGAGATCTGCCGCGGGAGAAGCGCAACACAAAAACGAGGCATTGCTGAAGCCCATCACCGCTCGCAGCACCAAAGGGATTTTATTTAACCTACCTTTTGACCGGGACAGGGGTCGTGCCGGGTGTGGGTGCCCAGGGGCGGCAGGAGGGCCTCTGTGAGGAGAAGCAGGACCACCTCACGCCCAACACAGCCCATTCCGGCCGACCCGCCACAGGGCAGAGCGGAGCCCCTCAGCGACACTGGGAAAAACTATGTAAGAATGGGCAAAAATGGGCGAGGTTAAAAAAAAAAAAAAAAANTTGTGAGGGACAGCCCTGTGAGCACCGGGGGAGGACAGGGAGCTCTGGGCACCGGAGTGGGGAAAAAGGTTGTGTGTGTGCGTGTGAAGGTGTTTAAATCTTTGTTTCTCACCATCCAACTCCATTTAAATAGGTAATAAATTATTTTTCCTGCTTTGCTCATGGTGGTAATTAATAAGTCATCTCCTTGCCTTCACTCATGGAGCTTTTCCACCTTATTTTGTGTGCTGTGGAGGAGGGGGAGCGGCTGGGTGGGCGCCCGGCAGTCAGCCACGCTCAACCTGCCGCAGGACCGCCAACGTCGGCACAGCTTCGCTCATGGGAACGCTCTGCTCCCAAATGGAAGGTCTCCAACCCTCCGCAGAAGAGGCACGGGTTTGCTGTTCCTCACAGTCCCACTCCAGCAGAAAGACCAGGATTTCGTGCCGGACTAAAGCTCGGCTACGTATGCTGCAGAACAATTCGCCTGGTTCAGCCTGGCCGTGTCTGTTTCACTTGCTATCAGCTGTCTCAGAAGAGATGTTAATGGCTTTTTTCCATCATAATACATTAAAAAAATCCCACATTGGCCTTATTAATAACTTTTAATTCTTAAAATCTCATTACCTGTAGTTCCTATTGAGGATTTAGCCAAGGAGAACTCCTGCCTAATATTAAATAATAGCGTACTTTCCAGCAGGAAAAAAAAAAAACACTAATTAGTTTTCTATGGTTTTAGCCATGACTCATTAGTCCTATACATATGGGGAAGCCGTCTCCCCTGGGACGCCTCAACGAAAACCGTCATCAATGAATTAACTAAACTCAAAAGCTCCCTTAGTCTATTCAAAGTAATATTTGCAGCAGAGGTGTTTTTATCCGTGTATCACGGAGTGAGAGCAACTGGACAAAACAGGAGGTGGGAATTGACAGTCCTCCCTAACATCCAACTGAAAAACAAAATCGCTGCCAAATGTAGCGTAACAGCTTAGCTCAGTCCGCTAGGTAGGCTTTCAGCAGCCTCCAGCATCACCGCATCCCTCGCAAGCCGACCCGGCTTCCTCGCTGCCGGGAGCACTCCTCGGACAGCCTCCGCTCCGCACGCTCCTCGGCAGCTGGAGCCAGGGAGCAGAGCGCAGCAGTGACGGACTCGCACGAAGGCGAGAGACACTCTTGGCCCTTTATATTCCTCCTTTGAGTCACAGCGCTCCTTTCGGCAGCAAAGCACAAGCGATGTCGGAGAAGCACGTTGCCTCCTGTTTTCTCCCAGCCCCAGCAGCCTTTTGCCCGCTTGGCACCTTGTGAGGGTGACGTTATCAAAGCTGCTAATTGCGTGCCCCCGGCAACAGAAGACGCAGTGGCCTCCTCACGCCAGACCTCTGGTCCCAACGCACTTACGGCCGAGATTGACTAAAGCAGCTTTTCAACACCCTGTAATTCATTAAAAGAATGTCAAGGCTTAAAAGAAACCAAATCAGCATTAAGACATCTACAAGCTCCTACCAACGAAGAAGGTGTTTTGAGGAGTAGGCAAGCTTTGCCTGAGGAGCAAAATTTTGGCCAAAGACACTAAAATAGCCCCAGTTAAATCAGATGTCTTTAGGATGCCACTGCCAAGTCCTCGTAAGTAACAGAAAAGAATTTCATGACTTGGTGCAACGTAACCATGTAAGGGCAACTCTGTCCATCTTGTACAGTACAAGTACAGTTCATTCCCTTTCATGGCTCTGGAAGATCTGAACTATTCCTGTCCCGGGAAAACAAAGAACATTTTACATCACAATATTAGAAAATGCCACTCAAAATCGATTTTTAAAGGGACACGTGTCCTCCCTTGTTAGGATTCTGCAGGAATTTTTGTAAGACCTCACGTGCTAGGCAGTCCCGCTGGTGAAGAGGGTGTGAACTTCAGGAAGCCTTTAGCACAGCACTAACCCACTTCCAATTGAACTAGGTTTTAGGATATGGCACCGTGACATTTCCTAAGCTTATTTTGACAAGAAATTAACGAAAAAGTAGTTTGTTTCCATTTTTTAAAATTATGAAAAACAAATGGCAACAATCGGTGTTACAAAGCAAAGGAAGTTTTGAATTACAACGTAATTCTTAAATACTTAATCAATACAGAAGTGTAAATTTGGTATAGCTGCACGCTAATGGAGTTTTATTGCTTAAAAAGACATCTGAGAGACCTCAAATTCATCTTGAACTTTTAAGCTGTCAGTTCACTTTGCCTTACAGAGGAATTCCACTGAAATCCACATGGATGAACAGAGTCCCAGGGGATTAGAGGCAAGTCAACAATATTTAAACTCTTTGGTAAACTAGCCATTTATCAGCAGTAAACAGTTACTGGATTTATTTAAAGTTCTAACCTAACGCCAAGGCAGAAGCAGCTAATTTAAGATATGTCAGAAAGAAACATCAAGTCCAATTAAAACTTATCTCCTTTTACTGTGTACAAAGGAAAGTAATGAGGATTGGACAAAAGCCAAGCAGAGATCTCTCCAGTTTGCAGACTGTATTTGTCTTTCCAGAAAGTGTTTTCAGAGATTTATCTGCTGGAAAAATGAATTATTTCCAGGACAATCACAACTAACAGTCCCCACAACCCCCGCCTTTTCTTTTTTAATGCATCTTTCATGGTTGACTTAGATGTCAGAAGAAAATAGCTCAAAAATAGTGAGTGGGTTCATTTTTCTTTTTCCTGCTTGTGATATTTAAAAGGTGTCTCTCTTTCGCTGCTTTCTGTATTAACTTCAACATGAATTCAACATGAAGCCTTTTTTTTGGGTCTTTTTAGCTGACTTTCCCCTTACTTGAAACGTCCAGGAGTTTATCTTTTAGAAGTTCTACCAGCCTGGAGGAGGACTAGTAAATTCAAGCGTTACCAGGACGAACGTGCAACCACAGATGTTTCAGTTTACAGCTCTGCTAAAAACAGCTAATAACAGCCTGTTGATTTCAGACTTCTCTACTGAAATTGCTCCTCAAACAAAGGTTTAGTTACATACTTCGTTATATCCATAGAATGGCTTACACCTGAAATCCTAATTCACTTTATGATTTAAAAAAACCAAACAACTGATTCAAATTAAAAAACCACACCACACTGCAGCTGCACATTAACACGGCCTGATGTGCTATGCTTAGATTCAACAGGTGTCCACGGCGTCAAACAGAATCTTCCAAAGAAATATGCTGCATTTTGACATGCCTGAGAAGCAAGAAAAACACAGGTAAGGAGAAAGATACTACACTTGGCTAGTTCAGCCGTCCTCCTTCTTGGTTCAGAGGCGACAGCATCCCTATTCCAGGCTCTCTGGAGAGAAGTCTGAGGCTTAAGTTTCCCACACCCACATGCATCCACAGCAAACAAGTCAGAAATAAGCCACATGGTTACCAGCTCTACACAGAGACAGCTTACAGCGTAAACAGGAAAGCATCAGCAAAACAGTTTCTATCACTTGAGAGAACTTTGAGAGAGGGCCTATGCGAAGATTTGAGTAAGGACAACTGCAAACATCGTCCTAGAGATGATCACACAGGTGCAAACGCGGTATAATCTGGATGCAACCTCCCTCAGTAATTCCTGAGAATTCATGACCTGAAGGACAGCCTGCGTATAGGTGTAGATATTACAAAATAATAGTAGAAAAACGCAGCTGACAGTGGAAGTTTTCACTAGCAATCATATCACACTGGCGTATTTTAAAACTACCAAAACCATATATCACATTCTATTTTAAATGGTAAGCACCAACTGACAAATAAACGTACTGCCTGCAAACAAAATCTACCGACACAAAAGCAGCACCTGGAAGAAAGGATATAACCTTTTCTTGTGTCCCTCCTGCAAAACAAAAATCTGAGAGACATTATACCACTAGAAAAGACAGCACGTTTTAAGTCCTTCTGTAATTATAGCCACAGTAAATCAGAAATCTCTTTTCCCAACAGAGGTACTATTAATTTTAAAACACCAAAGTATAAAGTGTCTGCTCTTCTCTGAACACCAATTCTTTCTCCTTTCTCATACCCATACCTTAGTGCCAGCAGCTGCTTCTGTCTCAGCAATTACTACAAATCTGAGTCTCAATTTCTGCAGACGGTATAGGAAGATTGTGCAGAGCTTTTGCAATTTAATACAGCGCTTAACTCTGTGAAGACATAACAAAGTCACAATACTGCCAGAAGCACTGCAGCCCACGAGACCGACACGTGAGATCCCAAAGGTTCATTAGCACAGCTAGAGCACCTTAAACATCACACTTCCCAAATGCAACACCAAAGCCAAATGTGAAGAGCTGATAAAAAAAAAAAACAACACGAAAGGCCATGAAACAACATATTTCTGGCAAGTTTTGGCACACAAAGCAGAAGCAAGTTGAGAGGTGTCAGAATATGGTACTGCAAGGTCAGAATGACTGTAGATTTTTTTAAACACTTCAGCTTGGCAGTCCATCTGTGAGCTCAGCCCTGCAGGATAAGCAACCTTATTTCTAAGACACTGGCTGTATTTGAAGTTAACGCCTGACGATAACTCAGCAAAGCTTGTGGTTTGGGTATCAGTGTAGTCTGAGCCAACAAATACTTTTCTTTCACACTAAGCGCTTCAGAAGCTTTACATTTACAAACCAACCAGTTCAAATTCAAACTAAACACCTGAGGCACAACAGGCAAAACCTTGAAGCAACTCTTTCGAACTAAATTATAAGAACTTGCGTGTGTGTGAGCTGAGACGTGTGAAGTGAGNCAGACATGTGAAGTGAGGGAAATTAGCCGGAGACAGGGAATGGACAGATAAGAGGCCATGTCACCAGACGTAGGATCATTCAAAGTGGTAGCATCCTCCCTTGGTTCCGCTAGTAAGATAAGTAAAAAAAAACCAACCCACTTCAGGCAGGTAGAAAGTCTATCTAGCCATTAAAGGGCTATTAAGTAATTTATTAANGAGACGTGTGAAGTGAGGGAAATTAGCCAGAGACAGGGAATGGACAGATAAGAGGCCATGTCACCAGATGTAGGATCATTCAGAGTGCTAGCATCCTCCCTTGGTTCCGCTAGTAAGATAAGTAAAAAAAACCAACCCACTTCAGCCAGGTGGAAAGTCTATCTAGCCATTAAAGGGCTATTAAGTAATTTATTAAAATATTGCCAAATATTCAGATTTATTTTTCCTTAATAACCTGCTTTTTTAACATCAAGGTCTTATGTAAAAGTAAAAAGGTAAAACCAAGAGTCTCTCCCGCATGGCAATCCATCTGCTAGTACGCCAAGAAATAATTCTGTTATGAGTGTTTTCCATGTTTCCATGGACATGCAAGTCCAGTTTTAATAATTCGCTTAAAGAATGTGTGTCAATGGCAGACTATTGCGAGCCTCTATCAGCAGAAAAATCACTACGCTTTGATATCATAACCGTAAGAATCCTCTTAGTTTTCCCAGTGAAAAAGCAGCAAGCTGAATTAGATTGCTACATTGCACAATGTTCCATTACAGATCAAAAGAGGACTTGAGCTACAATTGCAAAACTTACTAAATCTGGAAAAAAAAGATGATAGTGAACCAAAGAGTGAAGCGGAAATTCCCAATTTTCAACTCTGACACTGCTTTACAAGCTGATTTGTTTTAAGAATTCATAATCAGAATCTGTATATCTGTTGAAGACACACGCCTCTAAGTCTTTTAAGACTACTCAAAAAAAATCCACCTATTTTTATGACTTGAACAAAAGACACAGGACAATATAGGTTTGAGCTGTTTATTTTACGTCAGATGTTCCATACCGGAGTTTCTTCAGTTAGAAGTTCCTAGAAGAAAATGAAACAGACATTGTTACAAACTGGTGTGCTCCAACAGCTCAAGTAAATATTTTTAACCAACGGTGTAATCATCCTATAAATACAGTGTATACATTTTCATCCTAAACGTTGGATTTGGGTTTGGCTGTTACCCCTGCAAGAGTTAGAGGATAAGATAAACATACGTACTTGGAAACAATTCCGTCATTTTTTGCCAGACGCAGAATGGAGTCATCTGATTCACCCTTTAAAAAAATAAAAGATGATTCTGAGTTACCAAATAATTGCTGATACACATTAGAGAGAGAGGCAGCTGCAGCATTTAATGCTGGTAGTGAAATGCTCAACGCTTTCCACAGATCGCTACATTTTATATGCACAGATCAGTGTTTCCTAAACAAGCTGTTAAATTCTTTGTCATCGTTTAGGATAAGAAATAGTTTTAACTTGATAAAATATACACTAGCATTAACAAGATATATTTCTGGATAAGCAGACTTCTGATGAACTCTAGGAAGCTTCACACCATGTTTAACAAATTTAAGTCATAGCAGTATCATGTCTAATAACTATAAACAACACATAAAAGCCAGATATTAGTAGTTTTGTGCATTCCTAAAAGAAAAAAAAAAGCACTTGCATCCTTCAGTGATTTAAAAAAAATATAATAAACATACATAATTCTACAAACCAAAAGATTAAGGGGGGGGAAAAAAAAAAGAAGAAACAGATTCCTGCAAGTGAATTTGATCATGTCTTCGCTCCGTCTTCATTACCTCCACAAAAGCTCTTCCTCTGGAGTGAGCTGAAAGCACATTGTGTTTTCAGGGCCAAATACAAATCTAAAAAATTACTAATCCATGTAAAAGGAAGCACAATCATTTGGTAGGTCAAGAAAATACTTACCATTCTACGAATTGCTCCACAAATGGCATACGTTTTGAACTGGCCATTTACTCTGCCTGTTACCTTGTCAACCTGTAACGACAAGCGAGTTACTCCATGCAGATCCTTATGCAATTTTATGCTCTTATATTGCCAAGCACCCAAAGATAAAAATTACTTGCTAAATACTGTAAATATTTTTCTGCAAACTACAAAAACACAAGGCAAATACTGAAGTTAGAAAGACAACTACACAGTATCTTTTCACAGCAAATTTATAGTTAATTACATAGTGCAGCTATACAATCTAATGGATCGCACAGCATAACAAGAACACAATACAAAATAGTAGCTAAAAGAAGATATTTGAGTTCTGAAAAAATGGGAAAGTTCAATGTAATGTTTTCTTATGGATTTTACTGCCTTTGCTATTTTTTCATGTTTCTTTTAATTAAGGTCAGTATATTGGAAAATTGAAGGGAAAGGGGACAGTCTTGTTACGCAAGTAGAAAACTGCCCAAGTTGAGACACACAAATTGTCTCACTTCCTCCAGCTGCTGAGAAATTTGACAGGAGAAAAGACTAAACAACATAAATCATTACAGGGTTCAGTAGTGAACCCTGTAACACCATGTGGGTTTGTTTTCAAGTTCTGCTAATCTCCAATCCTTTGAGAACAAGGAATAGGGATCACTGAAGGAATGAAACATGGTGAACAAGAAAAGTATTTGCTTTAATATTTACAGCAAATTGCAAACAGAGCATTTTTTAAATGATTTCTTAAATCAAACAGATAACACAAGGGACTCAGTTGTTTAAAAATATAGGAATCTATCCTTATCCTTAAAAAAACTAACTGTACCATACCAAGTCAATACAAATGACCAGCATGCCTCAGGAAAAATTCTAAGCATCTAATACCTCAAGTGCTGAGTTAATGAAATGATAATGCTGCACAGAAAACATGAACAATCTCATTTGTCACCTATCAAAAGCAGCAGTGTCAAGTACTAGCAGAAATGATTCAAGCAAAACACAGAAGATGGCATTTTAGTTAAGCAGAGTAGAACAGAAATAGAATTCTGCTCTGGAAACCGTTTCTTTCTTAAAGTTTGGACAAACTAGAAAAAGCACAGAGAAGATCAACAATAATAAAAAAAACAAATACGAAAAAGAAAAGGTGCGCAAGGACAGACTGAAGAACAGTACTTTCTTACAGACAGGTGGAAGTAGAAGGGATAAGAATTTCCCAGAAGCAAGCATTTCTTCTCCTTGTTTCCTTCAGTACAAGGAATTCCCTAATTTGTAATTCTAAACATCTAGAATTAGGAAGTTGTATTTAGTCAAACCAATAAGCACTGGAACAGACTGTATAGAGTTTTATGAAATTCCCTCTAATGAATATTTTCCAATAGGCTGAAAAATAACTACTGGTAGCAACAGTAATACACTCGTATGTGTGAAAGCTCTCAAGCTCTACACTTATAGGGTCTCTACTGAATTAACTGGAGATGCATCACAAGCTGTTGTATTTTTTAACTTCTATCAAAAGTTTAAAGGAGTAGTGCTGCAGCTTTTGTTATAAAACTTACCTCAGAAATATTTATCTGAATAGACGCATGATCCTTAGCACCAATTATTCGGTTGCTGGCAGAGCTAAGGAATAAAATAACAAGATATATTTAATGAAAGGAAAGAGACAGTGACGATGAAAAAAACTATTAAAACCAAATCTACATGCAAATTAAAGCTGCACGTGAAATTTAGGCAGTAACAGTTTAAGCTTTCATTGCTCAGAAAACTAAAATACAGTTTTAAGCACATTTAAAGGAGGCTTTTACTTGGTAACACCTGGTAGCATCATGCTAAGCTGCCAACTATCCCTTCACTTTGTTTTTTATATGCCCAGTTCACCCCTATACAGTGCACACAGCAGCACAGGCCTTCAAAACAGACAGAATTTCAAGTTTTTCATTTATAATGTGCAAAAAAATGCAGCAATCAAGGTAATTCATAAGAACGTAGTTTCTATGCCTTTTTTCACTGGGAGCCATTACTGCTGTCAAAAGACACTCAGGTTGCAAACCCGCAGAAATCACAGATTGTAAAAAGCATTAGACCTACACCTAATAAAATGCGTGCAGATGGCTTATTTTTAGTAATTTTTTTTTTTAAACACACACATTTACAAAAAGCTTTTCACTGTCCATTTACTATAACCTTAAAATTGTACTCAAGGTGTGCTATCGAGGCACAAGGCGAGTGCTTTGAGATGTTCACTGCAGGAACGTGTGGCACAAAGGCGGACAGACGCACATTTACTCCCGAACTGAGCCACACGTCAGCTGTCCCTGCCCCTGGAAGCCTGGCAGAAGACGCAGAGGACTCTTTTCAACTTCAGTCTTTGCTTCCCATATTTCTCGTAAGACATTTAAAGACACGGAAACAGTTGGAAAACATTGCGCCCCCACAGCTATTCGCTACTACAACCCCCCCTGCTCTCCCCCAGGCTGTATGGGCCTCTGGCCGGTTCCCTGCCCGGCGTACTGCGCCCCCCGCCGAGCGGACCCGCTCACCATTTCCGAGGGACGTAGAGGTCCACAAACTCCCCGGCGTCGTTCTGCATCTCTTTCGACTGGCCGCTGAGGCACCGGCACCGGGCGGCAATACCTAGAAGGCGCAAGGCCGAGCTCAGGGGCCGCCTGCCTGCCTGCCTGCCCGCCCCCCCCGCAGAGCGCTGCCCCCGCTCCCCGCAGCCCCCTCCCCGGCCGCACGGCAGCCCACACACCGCGGGAG
>RSEF01000020.1:7178843-7199358 GCA_003993805.1 Himantopus leucocephalus
GGGTGTGTGTGTGTGTGCGCGTGTGCCGGGGGTGGGGGGTGCCGGCCCGCGCCCCGGCCCCTCACTCACCTCTGCCGCTGCGCCTCCAGCGCGAAGCCGCCGCCGCCCGCCGCGCTCTGCGTGGGGCTGAGCAGCCCCGGGGCGCCCGGCTTGGCGGCCGCCAGCATCGCCGGTAGGGCGGGGGGCGGCGGGGGCGGCGGGCAGAGCGGGCCGCCCAGCAGCAGCTGCGGCAGGAAGATGCCTCCGCGGGGGGGGTCCGCCTCCCCCTTGGCTCCACCGGCGGCGGGGGGGGGGGCGCCGGGCAGCAGCAGGGCGGGCGGCGGTTGGCAGGCGGGCGGCGGCGGCGGGGACAGCAGGCGGGGGGGGCCTCCTGCCACCGCCGCCGCCGCCACCGCCGCCGCCGCCTCCTCCTCCTCCTCCTCCCCGTCGCCCGGGCCGGCGGGCGGCGGTTTCTCGGCGGGCGGGCAGGGCGGGCGGCCGTCCAGGGAGATGTTGTTGAGGAAGAAGAGGGCGGCCTGCCGCCGCCGGGAGTCGCCCCGCTTCCGCGGCGGAGGCGGCGGCGGCTGCTGCTGCTGCTGGTCGCGGGGCGGGCGGGGAGGCGGGGAGCCGCACGCCGTGGCCGCGGCCATTCTCCGAATGAGCCGCGACCGCCTCGGCCGCCCGGGCGGGCGGGGCGGGGCGCGGCGACCGGGAGCGCGGAGCGGCCGGTAAACTCGCACGCTCATTGGATGCGTCGCACCGGAATGTAAATGAATCCGGGAACCGCTCCGCGCTCATTGGCTCGACGTCTCATCACCGGTAGCCCCGCCCACCCCCCCCCAGCCGGCCGGTGGGGGCTCTGCCGGGTCCTAGCGCCGGCGCGCAACGGCTGCCTCGGCACAGGCGGCTCGGTGGTGCCCCCGCCGGGCGGGCAGGCGCTGGCCGCGGCCCGGCACAGCCCATCCCTGGCCCGCTCCCCGGGGGCCGTCCCGCAGGCGGCCCTTTCCTCCCTCAGGTAGTCCCCTACCACAGCCACAAAGCCCACGGTGTCCCCACCCAACCACCCACCACGTCCCCACTCAACCACTCACCGCGTCCCCACGCAAACGCCACCGCGTCCCCACACAAACAGCCATCGTGTCCCTTTGTATGACTTTTTTAGTCTGCCCGCCCAAACCGCCGTTGACTCTTGCGGTTGCCCTTTCCCAAGGTCTCCTGCCCTTCCTGCAGGCGGGGAGGACACATCTGCTAGAGCCATCGGCGGGCGGCTGTGCGCATCAGATGGCTCCTGCAGGAGCAGATGGAGGCGGTTGCTCCTCTCGCTCCAGCCCAGCAGCCTGGGACACGGCCCTCCGGCGTGCGGGGCTGGGGTGGACCCCAACGCGCTGGCCCTGAGGGCGCGGGTCACCGTGCGTGGTGTGGGTCCCCATGCACGGCCCCGAGACTCACCGGCAGCCCCCGAAACCCGTGTGGAGGGACGAATCCCCGCATGTCCCTGTCCCTGAAGCAAAGGCGAGGCAGCGCCGATCGTGGGCCGTATATGGGCAAGGCAGACCCAGATCTAGGAGAGCATAAACTNCGTGCGGGGCTGGGGTGGACCCCAACGCGCTGGCCCTGAGGGCGTGGGTCCCCGTGCGTGGTGTGGGTCCCTGTGCATGGCCCCGAGACTCACCGGCAGCCCCCAAAACCCGTGTGGAGGGACGAATCCCCGCATGTCCCTGTCCCTGAAGCAAAGGCGAGGCAGCGCTGATCGTGGGCTGTATATGGGCAAGGCAGACCCAGATCTAGGAGAGCATAAACTTAGTATTTGTCTCCACAAAGTGAGTCAAGGCTTTTCTGCGCAGTGCGCCGCTTCCCGGACTGGTGTGTTTATGCTGCACGGAATAAACATGCCCCTTAGGCACTTGAACCGATGTCTGCCACATCCCGGGATGATGCTCTGACCGCTTGCCAAGTAAGAAAGCTCTGCCCTTCCTGCCATCCTCGGAGGACGTTGATGTGCACTGATGATGTCCGTGTCACTGCGCCTGGCAGAGGAGGTTTGGGAGCGTCGCTGGGCGGGATGAAGCCTCTGGCGCTGTGAGCACCAGGGTGCGCATGCTGGTGGCCCTCGTGCTCCTCTGAAACCGAAATGGCCCTTGCAGACTCCCGTGCTTCCCACCGCACGTGCTCCGAAGCAGCTTGTGCTCCCAGGTGGGATTTTGCCCACAGATGTGGACATATTGGACCAAATTTGCCATTAACGAGGGACTACTGAGACGTTTACAATTAAGCAGGTATTGATGTATTTGCAATGCTGGACCCTTAGAATGGTAAATGCTTTTGCCAAATGTGTTTAAAGACATGACAATTCTTAATATTGCTTGCAGTTTACTCCAGCCATCAAACTGTTGTCTGATGACATGACCTGAAATGGGGGCACTGAATAAAAGATAGATTTTGAAACTGTCCTATAAAACACATACAGGTTCTACGTCTTTTCATATGGCTGTTTCATAAGATCCTTTTTTGCATACTGTTGCAAGTGGGACATCAACACTTGTCTTATAATATCAGTAGTATTTAATAATAATAACAGGATTAGGATAAGAAACATAAGACAATGTTTTCTTGTAGGCTTCCATTAAAAGGACTACAGTGAAATATAAACTCTCCCCTCAAAGTCCCAAGAACATCCTCAGTATCTTATGCTATTCAATATAGGTCAGATTTTGAGCCTAAATTATTTGGCAGAATCATCTCGTATCACAGCTGCGGAAAAAATAATTTGGGATAAAAAGGAATTAAAATCCTTCCTGCTGGCAAGCTCATCAAATAAGCCAAGGGATAAATGGGCATGGAAACCTAGCTAGGCTTGCTGCATACAACTCGCTAGAACCCAAGATTGGATTTTTAAAAATAAATGTTTGGGTTGGCTTTTTTTTTTTTTTTAACTTTCCTTGTAAAAACAGCTGTAGGATGTAAATCGTCCCACTGAGTCAGCGCAGGATGAAGCAGAAAGAAGCCAGCCTCCATAGCTTAGCGGGTTGCTAACTTCAAAGCTGAATTTAGTGGTTTGAATGTTGCTGCTGCTAGCGCTGGGGAGCTTTCATCTACGGCTGACACGCGAACTAGCTCACAGCGTACGAGTACAGGGGGCACGTTGCTGTGTTGCAAGGCATCTGCCGCTAAAACAGATGGGTGGCACATCAACATCATTTCCACAAATGGCAGCGACTGGGTACAACCCCGAGCAACCTTTTCTCCCTGGTTCCTGCAATGAGGGAATCACCGCAGCGGGGGGGACGGGGGGAGCCCGAGCTCCGTTTTGGCTGGGGATGCTCCTAATTCATGGAGCTGTTTTGGAGAAAGGCTGAACTCATCGTGGTGCTGCTGCTCAGCAGCTTCGAGTTCTGGGCTGAAGCACGCTCCGGTCTGAACCGCTGCAGCCCCGCCGGACGAGCGGGAAGGCGGGTAGTTTTGTATTTACAGCAGCGTTATTGCACAAATGTGAAGTGTCACTCTGAATCTCCAACACTCAACTCACGCTCGTACTGCCTCCAGCTCTGCAGCCCCCAACATAGCAAGGACGTGGACCTGTTGGAGCGGGGCCAGAGGAGGCCCCGGAGATGCTGCGAGGGCTGGAGCCCCTCTGCTGGGAGGACAGGCTGGGAGAGTTGGGGGGGTTCAGCCTGGAGAAGAGAAGGCTCCGGGGAGACCTCAGAGCCCCTTCCAGTGCCTAAAGGGGCTCCAGGAGAGCTGGGGAGGGACTTCTTACAAGGGCATGGAGTGATAGGACGAGGGGGAATGGCTTCAAACTGGAAGAGGGGAGATGTAGATGAGATATTAGGAAGAAATGTTTCCCTGTGCGGGCGGTGAGCCCCTGGCGCAGGTTGCCCCGAGAAGCTGTGGCTGCCCCATCCCTGGAGGTGTTCAAGGCCAGGTTGGACGGGGCTTGGAGCAAGCTGGGCTGGTGGGAGGTGTCCCTGCCCAGGGCAGGGGTGTTAGAACTGGATGGTCTTCAAGGTCCTTTCCAACCTGAACCATTCTGTGATTCTATGATTTTCCTCCTGGAGCTCCTGCTCCTCCTCAAAGGAGGCCGATGTCTGAGCAGTCAGGGGTTGCTGGAAATAGGAGCTGGTGTGGAGCCGGCCAAGCCTGCGAGTCCTTATTCCAATATTATATGGGGAGTAGAGTCGCCAAAGTCACCAGGATTTTTCTGCATGCAAGAGCTGCAGGATTTGGTCTAAGCATCTGATATGAGACAGCATTTTAAAGTACATATGTGGGCTGGGTGTTATATTTTTTGCAAAATCATGGCCCAAAATCAAGGAAAGATAAACAGGTCATGAATATATTTAGGCTGGGAACCAGAAGAACAGCCTTCCAGTTGGAGGAACTGCTAGTATTAAGATGAGGCACCAGAAATTTCTGTATGTGTTTTTCCAGCCCAAGAGGGGTGTGGATGGGGATCCAAGAGGCCTCACGGGGGACCAGGGTGGTCTCGGGAAGCCCGGGAGGATGACGTGTAAGTGCAACGTGCATCCAGAGCTTACCGTCCCCTCTGTCCTGAGCAGGCTCTAAGCCCAGGACCTTGTCCCAAGGATCCTGTCACAGTTCATCAACACACCCAGGGGGACCGGCGCTCTTTGGAGCTAAGCTTCACACTCACCACACCCACCTGAAGATGAGCCACCGCGTTTTTGGGATTATGCGTTCTCCTGAGCTCATCTTCTCCCTCCCATTCAGTATGTCTCAGGAGATGCCCGGAGGTACCGTTCCCTACATGTCTAATGTATGTAAGAAATTATGAAACTCTTCCTCGCCTCACGTGCGGGACCGCTCCTGCCCTCCCCTGGCACATCCATCCCCTGCGCTCCCCTCCTGCACCCCAAACCCCCGAGCTGGGTTTGACTCAAGCTGTTGGCCCCACCAGTACATTAGCCAGGTGACCTGCGATGGTTTCAATCTGCCTCCAGCTGGTTCCAGTTGGGAGTCCTGGTTTCTCTTGACCGCTGCTGGAGCGGAGTGGCCGTGTCCCGTGGATCCCCGGGTGCTCACCCACGGCGGGTGACGCAATCCTCTGCTCTCGCTGCAGATTTCTAGTTACAGCAAAATAACACGCTGAGCCCCAGGAGGCAAACGTTGCCAACAGACCTCTGTGCTGATAACTGTGTGCCTTCGAAAATGACTCAGGCTCTCCGGCGTGACGCGAGGTATTTAAAACACCCGGAGCTGATTGATTTAATCATATAGCCCTGCGCTCCGGAGGGCCCTGGGCTCGCGTCATGAAGAATGTATGTGGTGTTTAGGTGAGAATTTGTGAATGAAGGACTCAAACCCCCTCCCCTGAACCACGTGGTGCCGCACGACACGCTGTTATGAATAGATCGATAATTCTCACGGGGGGGATCTTGTGGAGTGTGTTTTCTGGCGAGGTCCCCTCGGGGGTGAGCACGCCTAGCCGCGAGGTTGGTAAGAGCAGGGGGTGCAGCACAGCCCTCCCGGGGCCGGGCAGCTCTCGCGGGGCTGATGACAGTGTTCAAGGCAGAGCAGAAAGCCGTGATGCCCGAGGGAGGTGGGAGGAACGCGCGCTTTGGCTCAAAAATTCCTACAGTAAACTTTGCTCGAGATAAAGGAGCAAAGGAACTCCCCAAGTCTCTCCCCTCCGAGAACCACCACGGCATGCTGGACTTGCTAAACCGACCCGCGAGTTCACAGCCTCCTTTCGGAAGCGTAAAACCCTTGTGCTCTGTTCTGAACACCCGAGCTGCCCCTGTCCCCTCCCGCTCCCGGCTGCGCACCGCGGAGCTGCGTGCGAGGCTGCCCGGGTGCGTGCTGCCTTTCCCACACGGGCAGGGTGCTCCCGGCCTTGGGAAGGACCTGCACAAGACGCACAGTCCTCTTAAATCCCCAAAACAGGACGTAAGCAAGGCTTCAGTAACGCCTGGAATGAGTTTTCCTGCGGTGAACGGAGGAGCGAAGCCGTGTTTCCAAAGCCAGCACTATAAATGGGCATTACTGACTGATCAGCTCTCGGTTATAAGCATTTCACCGCAGGGAAGGTGGTGCTCAGTCTCACGAAAGGGGCATGAATTAAGTCACCGTCAAAATATCTATTGCCATAGAGGCAATACCACCGCAGAAGACTGTAAGGGGGAAGAATCTGATGTGCATTTCTCTGTTTTTGGTGCTTTTGGTTCCTGCATGGTGGCCAGCCGCGTCCCCGGCACAATTCCCTTTTGCTTTGAGCGTGTTGGACTTCCTACGTTCCTGCCCAGCACCGTCTCCGTTACACATACAACAGAGGAACCTTTGTGCCCTGGCAAGTTTTTTTCCCCCCCCCAAGATGGAGATTTATACTCACAGGTAGACTTGCACAAGCTTATTTCTTACAAAATTTTACAAATCAAGTTGCGAGAGTAGCTGAAAATGTCAGTTTACTGCTGAGTTTGGCGGGAGGCTGCTGCAGGGGGAGGACCGGGGGGGGTTCTGCGGGCTGAGCACAGCGATCTGTGCTGTGAGAATGATTCAGCACCTGCAGATGCTTAAGGATCAGGAAGCAGAAGAGTTGCGATGGTCTGTTATCGGAATTGTCTTGCATGACAGGCAATGGGGGAGCCGGTCGTTGCTGTTTTGGATGGACTCAGAGTGAACAGAAACGCTCACGCCGTCTCTCTTTCAGACTTGTGTGTGATTTCAAACCCACCCCCTGACCTGAGCGAAGCCAAGCTGCGCTCCGAGCCCGTTCCTCTGGGAAACCAGTTCACCGGCCCAGACGTCCTACCTACATCGCGTCACTGATGACATCAGAGCTATAATTTGTCTGAACAAAACAAACACGAGCTGACGGCCTCCCCGAGGGACCGATCTGGTCACGGGACAGCTTCTCTTCTGCTTTACCGCTCTATAGGTTGTACCTCTAAGGGTAATTTCAGTGGCTTTTTGGAGATGATTGCGTAAAACGGTCCTTCTCGTGCTGAACAGAAATGTGGCAACAAAAATGCTGTAACTCTGCAAAAAGCACAGATCGCGGGGTCTGGCACACAGGTGCCCTGCGGGGTCACGAGCCAAACTCCAGAGGGGTTACGAAGCGGTTGACCGCGCTCTCGGGGGAGGCAGGAGCAGCCCCCGGGGCTGAACGCTGCCCGGTGTGTTCCTGCAAACGCGTTACCTCGAGCGGAACTGAACCTGCCCGGGGAAAACCGCTGCGGAGTTCCTCGCAGCTCTCCGATTCCTCCCTTACGGCAGAACAGTTCAAGTCCGAGGCTGCCTGTGTATCACCACGTCAATACGTACATTTATCCATCAAGAATGACTGGAACAAAAGACTGACAAGCGTAATGACGAGAATTAATGGACTTCAGCAATTATCTGTGTTTCTCCAGCGCGGTGGAGGGGAAAGAGCAAGCCAGGGGCTGGGTAGGAGCGGCATTTCCAGGGCTGGATCAAGTGCAGCGTATAAAGTTAATTTCACTTCAGCAACTTCCTCGGAGGAGCACTTTGCTCAGAGCTGACAAAACTATTTTTTTTTATTTTTATAGTTATGGGATGGCCCTCACTATGAAACATGTGTCCGTGCCAGCCCCTCAAACACACCCTGCAGGGAGATACGGGGCATCACCTGAAAATGCCTGCTGGAAAAAGGCAAGAAGCAACATAGAAGGAAATAAAAGTCCAATAAATGGAGGTGAATTCTGTGGTGGTCTTGTGCAGTGGGAGGAAAAAGAAATCTCTGTGGAAAAAAAAAAGAACTTGAGGAGTTCATTATTTTTGGCAGGACTTCTGCACATTTTGCTTATCAAGGGATCGTCATAGGGAGGGGATTATTTTACAGGCGCATAAAAGTTCCCTCCCTTCTTCAGTTCTCCACATCCCAGGCTGCCTCCCTGCAGTCGGAGGGGCCTCTTTATGGGACTACATTTCGACTTTTTTTTTTTCCTGCATGGGGTATTTTTAAGAGACAGATTTATCCATACACCACGCGCATTCCCTGCTGCTCCGGGTATTGCTGCCCCCTGCAAGAGAGTCCCAGCAAGGGACAGACGCAGTCCTGGCTGGCCGGGACGGAAGGGGGAAGGCGTCACTTGTGTCCCTGATCCACTTCCCACGGCCACGATCCGATGAACGCTTTGAGCCGGGATGAATCAGCCCTGCACCCCCCGGCTGCCCATCCCCTCCTTGTGCCATCTCCTGTGCGCTGTGTGCGCACCGCGGCGCTGCGATGCAAAATGGGAGATGGATGTTACCGGGGCTGAGCTGGTCCCCAGGAGAAGGTGCTGTCTAAGTCGGGGTCTGCCCATCGGGGGGTCGTGCCGCGAGAGCCCCGGGCTCCCTCCTGCGCTGCCCACCCGCCTCCCTCTGCTTCACCCGGCCATGGGGCACCGTCAGTGCAGCCAGCACTGGGGACGGAGGTGCCGCTTCTCCATTAGACCCATTACCGCTTTATAACCTGGATGTCTCAAGCATTTCTGAGCACAGGCGTTGATTCCCAGAACACCCACTGCCAGTGGGTAACTCACAAGCCAGGACTTTGCCCCGCGGTGCCGCGCGCGGCTAAAGGGTTGAGCCCAAAGGAGCATCTCCGGCTGTCTTCTGCACGGGCTTTTCGGGGGGAAGCGGTTCCCACAGCAGTGCAAGTGAGATACAAATTCCTGCTGCGGCTCCAACCTGTCAACCCTCGCTCTGTTTTTCGGGGTCTGGCCCGGTGTTCAGCAGAAGCCTCTGTGAGATGTGGTTGAATGCGAGAAGGAAAAACCCATCAGCGAGGGACGTGGTCTCCGGCAGAGGGCTACAGCCCACCTGGGACGCGGAGAGGGCAGGAGCGTGTTAACCCACGTGCGTGTAACGCCCGTCCTGCCCCGCTGCTCTGCCGAGGCTTATTTGGGGGCTGTGCTGCTAACGAAGGTACCCCGCGGCATCCAACGTAATTTTTCAGCGTGGGAAGTTTAGCTGCTCTGAGATATTCTGGCAGCAGCTGCGGGACCCCCCACCTTCCCTGGACACCCCCCGCACCCTCCCTGCTCCTTCCCTGATCCCGTCCCCCCCCCTGGTCCCCTTTCCTTGGCTCCCAGGGAGCCCAGCCCGGGGCAGACCCTCAGCCTGGGACCCCCCGAGCGCTGCAGCTCCCCCGGGCAAGGCTGAGCCCGGCTCCCCGTCCCGGATCCCTTGCAGCTGGGGCTTTTTGGAGGTGGGAATGTGCTGTGGGGTGTGCAGGAAGGATGCTCGGGACAGACTGGGCTTGCTGCGCTTTGCCCTTTGTTCTTGCGAATGAGCAAACAAAACCACGTTTAGATAGAAATAACTGCGGGTAAAGGGGATGGCGGTGCACCAGACAGGGCAGGTACAGTCTCTGGCACTTCTCCTCTGGTCTCACTCTCTTTTGGTGCTGTTCTCCGCATGTGTGCTAGGAACAGCCCAGCCTGGCTCCTGGGGCAAAGCCGTGGCTGCAGGGATGCTCACTGCAGCCCCCCTCATCCTGTCCCCGNTGCTTAACACATCAGGAAAAAAAAAAATTGTTTAAGAACAGTTTATCCACGTGAAAAAACAAGCTGCCACCAGTCCTGGCCAGGCGAGTGTGAAGCGCTGAGCTGGTGCTCTGCTGTGAGCCACAGCTGGGTCTCACCCCGCCGCCTTCCCCGGCACGCGGGACACCGTGGGGAGAGGGAGCAGGTCAGCTCTCCCCTCCCGCGCTTTCTCCCTGCCCTCTCCAGGGCCAGGTCCCACCTGCACGCCCACCTCCTTGCTCCTCACTTGACTAGAAAAGAAAACCAGGGGCTTTCTCCGGGTCAAACAAGATCCACACACGTACGAAACGCGGGTAGGGATTTAATCAACGCAGGTTTGTGCACGGGGCCCCGCGGTGCTCAGCTTGGTCACCGCCCTCCGGCCAACCACCGGGACACCGTACATGGGGAGCGGGGTCTGGGTGGTCCGTTCTCCTTGCATGAAATCCCAGGGAAGAACACGGTCCCGACGCAGGGTGAGTGCTGCAAAGAGGGCATCTCCTCTTCCTAGCACCAGCCTGAGCGTCTGCTCCGGCGCGGGACTGGGGGCACTGAAGGCGCTGCTCCACCAGCGGTGACCTGGCTGCTGCAGGCAGCCCCTGCGCGGCTCTTCCTTGCCTGGCCTCTCCCAGGGCACCGAGTGAGGATTTTCAGGGTGCTCTAACTCATTAATGAGTCCTTATGAATTCCCCACGGCCTGGCCAGCACCGCAGGAGGAGTCGCTCTCCCAGCGTGGGTGGGATGCTGAGGTCTCCGAGCCCTCTCCTTTGGTCTGCAGCATCTGTGTCGCCTCTCATCCTGCCCTGCTGTTAGCTCTCCTCGGAGGTATCATTGTGGGAAGCGGAGCAGTTCTCTGGTTCTTTCGTGATCCCCGCTGAGCACTGCTCCACTTTGACTTTCTTTCTTCCTCTCATTGACTTCTTAGCTCCTGTAAACCGCAAGATGACCGCAGGAGTTAACCACAGAGCAATGGATTTACATGTGCGAGGTCAGTGTGGCCTCATCCCAAAATAGGGACAGCGCAGGAGGAAGCAGAGCTCAGCGAAGGAAAGATGAAGAGAAACACCTCTCACACGGGAGATACACAGTTACCTGGGGGAGGCTGCTGTGACTCTGGAAGCAGAAACATGCGAAGCAGAAACAGGCAGAGGACCGACCTGGTGCAGGAGGGTACCTGAGAGGGTACCCAGGCCAGCGGGATGCACTTCATGGATTTCTCCCCCTCTCGGTGCGGTACACAGCACACACCTCATGCTGAGAAAGGGGTTATGCCTCTCCATCGCCCCATTCCTGCCACAACCGCATGCAGCCCTCGCTCGGGACATCCCCATCCAGTCCCGGAGGGTCGGATGGTGTCCGCCCTGGGGAGCACAGCACACCTTCCTCCCCACTGCTCCGGGTGGATGGATTTATAGAGCAAATCCTCTTCTCGCTCAGCTGCGGTGGTGTCCCCCGAGCGAGCAGGCACCTCCCAAGGCCAGGCACAGAGCAAGGGGCAGCGCTTGCCTGTTAAACGAGCTCCCTTCCTGCGTCACCAACAGCCCTCTCCACTTCTATAATTGGGTTAACGCTTCCCTGTCTTTCCCGACAGTACGAAGGGGGTTAGTAGTGGGGTATTTCTGACGGAGCACTTTTTAAGGCCTGACAGGCACACTGTCTTATCCTTGCCCTCATCAGCAGCAGTTTTCTGCTTATTCACCTGTAGGAAGCACGGGTACAACACATTCCTCTGTCAGCAGGGAAACCTCCACAGCCGCACTGGAAGATCAACAGAGTTGGCAGAAACCTTTCCCTGAATGTCAATAACTCCCCCCTGGGAATTTGGCCTTCTCCAATCATCGCCTCCCGGACTGGCTAAGCAAACAGGAGGGACTTAAGCCCTGTTAGCTTAGGTGCTCGGGAGTGCTCTCCTGGCTAACCATTAGCAGGGGCTCCTCCGGCTGGAGATACAAGCGTTGCCAAAACACGGCGCAGCATGTCTTATCGCAGGGAAATGAAAGACTCCACTGTATCACCTTGGACAAACATTTGTTCGCAGCGTGGCATGCACTCGGCAGAGGAGCACCCTCCCCTCCGCCGCAGGGAAGGGGGCCGGTGCCCTCGGGAGTTTCTCGCAGGAGCCCCTCGGGAAGCAGCAGAAGTCGTCACCCTGAGGTGATGCCACGAGGAACTCCTCCTCCCTACCTTTTGTCCAGGGATCCTGTCCTCTTTTTCTCTTCTTCTGCAGTGCATGAGCTTTGTCTTTGGTGCAAAAATATTTCCCATCAGCCTGGCCTTCTTGTAGGATATCATCTTCATACGGGGCAGCCACCTACACCAACGAGAAGAGCCGTCAGGCTACAAACTACCCTGCTTTCCCAGGGAGCTGATGGCCCGGTGCATCGCCGGGGACCTTTGTGACCATCGCTATGGAGTGGTGACAAATTCTGCTGCTCAGAAACCCTCTTGACTTGCTGGAAAGAGTGATACCTCTATCCCTCAGCAAGAAGTTGTCTAACTGCGGGAATTGCGTTTGGCACCTTGTGGAGGAAGAGCCATCGCCTCCTGGAGTGAGCTCGGGCAGGGACAACCCGTCTCATGCCTCTGGGACCCGACAGCCTGAGCTAAAGGACCGAGGAGAGCAAACAAACCTCGCTGTCCGTTGTGTCTGGCTCATCGGATTCCTGCTTCCCAGACTCAGCGTCATCGTCATCTAAGGAAACACAAAAGGACGGGTTTTTGTGGCTGGCGGGGGCCCCGACAAGCTCACGAGCAGATGCAGAGCCACCAGCCCAGGCTCTGAGAGCCATCGGGGCAGAAAAGAGATTCAGCAATAAACCGTGTTGCAAAGCAGAGGCGCTGCCAGCTACATGGCTTGAAATGAATGTTCATGGGGGATCCAACAGGGGACTGCTGGGGAACCAGCTCCCGGTAAAGCTGTGTCTGTAGGACTTTGCTGCCCCGAGGTCGCAAGCGCTGCCCCGAAGTCCACGGGCCCGTGAAGGTCGGGAGCTGCGGGGTGTTTAACACCCCGGGCTGTGCCTTCCTGCTTGAGACCCAGCTGGGGAGAAACGTGTCTGGGTAAAGCGGCCAAAAGGGACGGTCCTGAAGTTTGCTGCCGGTGCTGGTCGGTGGCTCCGGGCAGGGAACGTGTGCCGAGCAGCAGAGGAAGGAAAGGAGGGGGAGCTGCTTCCCTGCCCAGCAAAAAGGATTTTGCTGCACACAGGCCCTGAGGCTACACAACCCCAGACACGTACCTGCACGCACCAGACACGCACCCAGCCTGTGCGCAGAGCCGAGCTGCCCGGGCCAGGGACCGAGCCTCGCCGGCGGGGGCATCACCCTGTCTGCACCCCCAGCGGCCCGCCTGCGCTGGCTGTGGAGGGGCAGAAAGGGCTGGGGACGGAGCTGTGCCCTTTTCCGAGGGGCAGGGACATCCCAGGACCGCGGTACTGTGACTCTGCTCCTGACACCCAGGTCTAGCCGGGGTGGGACGGTCGGCAGCGCAGCCGTCCCGGGTGGGAGCGCAGGCGGTGCTGCTTCGGGCACCCCAAGAGCCCCTGTGGTCTGATCCCGTCCTCACTTTATCCTTCTGCGGGTCAAGGTTCACTAGAAAGTGCAGAAGTATTTGTGTATTGTTTCCTGGGCTTTGTGTCAACCTTAAGGTGAGAACTGAAGAAAGTCCTGTATTCCCACACCCAGAATGTAATCAGCTGAAATTCTTCTGCTATGATGATATCTCCTTACCATGTTAATCAGAGAGGACTCCCTTTTTTTTTTTTTTTCTTTCCACCCTTCCACCCTGCAAAATCCTGCTCCGCAGAGTGTTCCCAAACCGCTCCGACACGCCCAGACCAACTAATCCAGGAGAGCTCAACTTTCTGGCCGAGCCAGTAAGGCTGGTACCCAGCAGCTCCCAGAGACGTGCTTCCCGCTCCGCTCCCCATGGCTGCTGCCTCCCACCCACCTGGGCAAACCTGGCGCCCACGTCCTGCAGTGGCCGGGCAGGGAGAAAGCACCGCCTGTCCCCAGACTAAGGGCACTGCTGGTTTTGGGAATGGAAAGGGCTCTTACGGGGGACGGAGCAGGGAAAAGGAGGAGAGCATCCTGTCCCACCCGCTGCAGGTAGCAGCATCCCTCGCTCCCTGCTCAGCCCTCCGTGCTGTGCCAGCACAGGGCACGCTTTGGAGCAAGGGGGCAGAGACAGGGATGGTTTTTCCAGTGCCAGTCCTGCAAACCTCTTGCGTTTTCCCCATCTCTGCTGGGGCGACTTCTGAGCTTCTGCTTCCCTGAGAGGGGCAGGCAATGCTGGAGCAGCAACATTGTCTTGTCGTGGCTCACCACGGAGTGGGTTTTGCCAATGGGTCGGTGCTAAACTGACCTCTTTAGCTCCTGGAGAACCGCGTGCCACCCAGCAGCGGAGTGCAGGGGACAGGGTGCTCCGCAGGGCGTGCAAGGGCACCCCACGGGTGGCTCCTGCTCTGCGCTGGGCAGAGATACTGCGCTCTTCTCCAGAACAGAGGGGGTTATTTTCTCGCTGTAGATACCGAGCCTGAATTTTGGGCATCCCTAGGGTTGAAAACTCAGCTCTCAAGGATGGAAATGTGAAACCCGAAGTTCCCCCGGTGGCCCAAAAGAGCTGGGAGCCAGGAGCACCTGGGAGCCAGGAAGGGCGTCCCGCGCTGGTTAGCTACTGGTGCGGTCGGCGGGGACGGCGGGTGCGTGCAGAGCCCGGCACAGAGCTCCCGGCTGTAAGATACCTTCACTAAAGTGCACCTTTTGCTCTTGCCTTCTCAAATGTCACACTTGCCCGGGGCTTTTTACCTGCGTCTCCCTTCTGTGCGCTGACAGCCAGTCTCAGCCCGGTCTCTGGAAGGGCCTCTGGGTCTCCCTGCGTGGAGTTGTTTGTCGGATGTGCCCGGGAGAACGTGAGCTGTAGGATACAAGGAGCACAAATGCTGCCTTCGCCAGGCAGGAGGAAAGGGCTGTCCCCAGCCCCTGCGCGATGACTGTGACACCCGTGGGGACGAGCATCGCCGAGGCGTTTCTACGCACTGGTGGTGTGCTGCAGGGGAGCCCAGCACAGCTCCCGCACCAACCTGTGGGATGGGGCACAGGCGCTGCCTGTCCTGGGACCTGGGTGGAAACCCCGTGGGCACCGGCAGGGAGGGAAGGTGGGGAACGAGAGCCAGGGCTGAGCGGCTGTGGCTCTGCCATGTGCAAATATGTCCCTGTTGGCTTAAGATGCAGTAAAGCCATCCTCCCACGGGACATTAATGGTGGTCATAAAGGTGCCAGCACCAGTGCCGGACACCCTGGGGGGGGGGAAGGGGCCACGGTTGATGCTAACATGACCTGTACTCACCACAGCTGCATCCTCCTCCTCCTCCTCCTCCTCCTCCACAGCCCCAGGCAGTGCCCGGGTGGCACTGGGCCAGTGGTGGGGGAAGCACATGTTGTCCCGCTCTGCCCTATGTCTCCCGCGGGCTGCTGGCACAGCGGGACTCTCCCCGGGGCTCGGCTGCGGGCTGCCGGCCCCCCCCAGCTCCCGGCACTTGTGCCAGCCTGTTTCCCTGCCACGGCCGGAGTCTGACAGATCCAGCGGCGCGTCTGCGCCATCGTCCCTTGCTGCCTTTGCCTTTTCTCGGAGCTCAGAGTTGTCCTGGCTCGGCCAAAGCTCTTTCTCTTCCTTCCCATCTGCAGCATCCTCCAGGAAGGACCGTTCCTCCTTGCAGCCTGGCGTGGTGCTCGGCCACGGGGAGAGGGGCCGCTCCTCGGGCGCGAGCTTGGGGTCTCCGTCTGCCCGCTGGCCCGGCTGGCACTGCTGCATGAGGAGATGCTGCAGCCGCTCCCTGTGCTTGAGGAGGTGCAGCTTCTCCTCCAGGTGCTGATCCCTCACGTACACCATGGCGGCAGGGAGCTTCAGCAAAGCTGCGTGATCTTCCCAGCCATCACGCGACCGTGTCCTGCCATCGGCGGCGTCTTTGACCCTGAGCAAATGGCTGGAGAAGCTGCCGCCGTCCCGGTCGGCCGAGGCGCAGTTGCTCGCCAGCCCCAGCTGGTGCAGGGAAAGGTGCTTGTGCAGGAGGCAGAGCTGCTCTCTCCGGGCGGTCAGTTTTAGGTTTTCATAGGATGGAGCAACCTTGGGGGAGTCCGGTTTGCTTGTTGTTAAATAACTACAAGAAGCAGGCAAAAAATAATCACGTTAATTAGAGATTTTTCATGTGATTTCCCAGCTCCTGCAGGCGATGTGCGTGGTCCCTCCTGCTCTTTCTCTGCCCTGTTGCAGCTCCTGGCCCCGTGCATCACGCTTGCCTTCGGGTGCTGTGCTGGGGAGGAGGGTCCCGGTGGCCGCGGGGGTTAGACAGCAGGCAGAGGGTCTCCACACTGCACACACCGCAGGAAACCGTCACCGTCCCACCATCCAACAGCGCTCTCCTGTCCCTGGGCCACGGCAGCTCCAGGCAGGGGGTAGAGCGAGTCGGGGCATGCGGTGACCACTCGTGTCAGCACTGCTGCTGAGAAGTCACTTGTCAAAGCATGCCTTGCAGCCAGAAGCATCCTAACTACCCCCCACTGGGCTTTCTTAGTGCCTTGGTGGGCCTGAAGACCTCCGGGACAGAGGAACAGCCCACCCTAATCCTAATCTCACTCAATGGGAGATTTTTACAGCCATGCAAAGCAGGGCGGCATGGTGCGTGAATCCCCCCTGCAAATCCAGTCCCTGCTATCGCTGGTTCTTTGGCAGCTTCCACGTGTGCGAGCTTTTCCCGGGAATGCTCGGCACATCTACTCCCACTCTGGGAAATTTGCTGGCTCTACGGGTGAGCTCACTGGCTTTGCTCAGCCCTCCGCGCTTCTGAAACCCGTGGGGAGGATGAGCCCGGGGGAGTGCTGAGCGCTGCAGAAAAGCCCATTAGAATAGATAAGGAGGAGCAGGGACTGCCGCCTCCCGTGAGGCAAGTCCGTCTGCTCCCGGCTGGAGGTGGGGGCACCCAGTTTGCTTCATGGGTCTGTCTGGAGAAGCTGGAGTAACGAGCGGCTGATCTCGTCAAGCTGGATTCCAGTCATTTTTTGCTGGTGTAAACGGGGACACCCCCCACCCCCCCACCCCAAAGCTGTGGGAGAATTCTGGAGAGGAAGGTGGGCAGGTACAGCGAATACCGGCCATCTCATCGCGGTCTGCCCGGTGGGACAGCTGCAACGGGCCATGGATCAGGCCCACACCACGACCCACGAGCGGGTAACTCACGCCTCGAGGCTGGGGCTGTGCTCGCGCTCCGGTGGCAGAGGAGTCTTCCTTGCTGGTGGGGATGCTGCTGACCCCGAAGGACTTCTTTCCAGGAGGCAGGGTCTGGAGCCGGGTCTCACCAGGGCAATGGTTCCATGCAGCTGGTTGGCGATCCTCTGGGATGCCTGTGGCAGAGGGGGGAAAGTCCAAAATTCCAGGTGAGACATTTTGCTGTGCACGGCTAAGGGGAGCCCCGTCGAGCAGAGACACAGCTCTTCACCAGCGTGAACAAGACAGACAGCTCCTAAGTGCTCCGTTTGGCACTGTTCTGGTCAACAGCTCAACCATATTTTTATTGGTTTTCCCAGGAAGTTTCCCCTTCAGGATTTCTAGCGGGATCTACAGTACTCTCTATTTTCTGCCTGCGCTGATTTGTAGCCCAGGTCTTGGGCCTCCCCTCCAGTCATGCCGTGATTCAGTGGCTTAACCAAGATAAGACCCTGCAAATTCCCTGACCCGTAGTCAGGCCGCTAGACTGTATTCATGCAAGCTCCTGGCACGCACTGATTTGGTGGCTGTATTTCCAGTGGAGCACCTGGCTGTGGGGCCAGGACATCATCGCCTCCATCTGCTGTCATGAAAGGCTCACCACATGTTCTGACTTGACTTTCTCCTGCCCACCTGGAGATGTCACCAGCCCTTCCTGCGATCCCTATTAATTATCCTCACAGCCTGCCTGCAGCCTTACCAAAACCCCTTTTCACCTGCTCTTTCAAGTTTTCTGTGGAGTTCAGGTAAGCGAAGCCCGTGCCAAAACAGAAGAACCTGCGTGGGTGTGTACGTGGGCTTGAGTTCCCACGACCAGGAACGGGGCTCCCAGTCCCGCCGTCTCATCTCCCAGTGCTTGATATCACCATATCACTCAGCATCCCTCGACTGACACATGCTCTCTGTGGTTCAAAGGCGTAGCAGGCTTGCTTCAATGCACAAAATGGCAACTACTGAATGCCAGGCCCTCTGAAAATACCAACATTCATTACGCTGCAGGTGGCGAGACATCTGCGCTGCTCTTGGGCAGGGCTGCTGTGGTGTGTTTGTTCTCAGTACCCACAACTCCCACAGTTTACGTGTTCTCCAGGCCTTTCCAACACTCACAATGCTCCGGCTTCTGGCTTGCCCAGATGATGGAGAGCTGACTCTGTAACTTGGGATAAGCTACGCTGGAATGTGGCTCAGCACAGTCTCCCCAGGTCCTTCGCTCCTCAGAGCTTCCCTCAACAGGACATCTGAGAGAGGAACCAGAGCGATGGGCAGAGGACTGAAGGGTGCTAGACATGTTGTCATGGAGGATAAACACAGGAGCAAACAAAGATGGGCACACTCACAGCGGGGACGGGAACCTGTGCCAAACCCCAAATGCTTTCCTTGCAGTGAGTGGCAATTTCTGCAGAGGATGCAGCTGGCATTTAGTAGGTCTGGCAACAGCAAACTGCCCAAGCCTGGCTAATTGTTTCACCCCCTAAGTGCCTCCTACTCTTTCCCCATCCCAGTCTACCTCTCTCGATCCAGTTCAGATGACCACAGTGGTGGGGAGAAGGCCTGAAGACATCAGGCTGCCTCCGGCAACTCACCATTTCTGCGAGGCTGACTTCTTGGAGGACAGTGTGTGGGGAAGTCCTACTGCTTGGGGAGCTTCTGTGTCCCGCAGGCTTTTCTGTAAAAAAGACACAACCAGCGCTGTGACGGTCCCGCAGACAGTCTCGCAGTCTCCCAAGGATGCCACTGGCTGGCACCAGCCACCTCCTGTTGAAGATTTTGAGCCAAAATTTCTGTCTGGCTCAAGCCAGCACCTGGTTGAACATACCCTCCATCGCGTGTGTGGGCGGCAGCAAGGCAATGACAAGGTGTCTGCATGAAATGGGTGGCGGGTCCACACCCGCACAGCACTCCTCTTGCAGTGAGGGCACCCAAGCACTCTTTTGCTCTAACACAGAGCAGTGTGTTTTTCCCTTAACATGCATTTCCCTCCCCCCAGCAGCTATTCTGTCCATGGCAATGTCCATCTGATCTGCCAACAGCTTGGTCTTCGCCCTCCAGACCCTTTCCCAGAGCAGCTTTGCACCACGGCTCAGTCACTCTTCCCATCCCCAGGTCCCGCAAGGGTGGCGGGACCCAGCAGCACCCACCTTCTCCCAGCTCGAGGCCCGGCGCATCGTGGTGGGCTTCTTCTGCTCCCCTCTGAGCTGCTTTCTCGGTGCCGGCGTTCCTGCTCACTGGGGACAGTAAAGCCAAGGGGGAGCTGGGGGGGGAGCTGCTTTCTCTGGAGGTGACTCCTGGGTGATTTGTCCTGTCCCTGTTGAAAGCAGAAAGACACAAATGAATGAGAAAGGGCAGGAGAAGGAAGGTTTGAGAGCCACTGTACTGGGAGCTCTGAGTTATAGAGCCAAATATATAAGTATACATATTTATATATATATGGATGTGGATATACTGGATCCTCAGACTCACCTCCTTCCGTGGCAGCTTATCGCTAGCTCAGCTGCAGTCTGGAGCATGGGACAGAGCCAGCGTGACAGCTCAAGGTCTGATTTCCCCACTTGGCCGTGGGTAACGTCGCAGGAAACCACAACGTTGGGTAAGCCAAAACCCAACTGCGGCTATTGCAAAAGCTCTGTGAGAACCTGTACCTCCCTGGCTGGGCTTTCAGCCTGACGTAGGGGTGGATTCAGCATGGGGATGTGGCAGCTGTCCCCCTGCACCATATCGAGCTGGTGGGGCTGACGCTCTTTGTCTCTACAAGGGAGTCACTGAGTCTCAGGGACCCACACTTATGCCACGGACAAAGTCCTGGCTGGACCCTGATGCCAAGACATGCGTGTTTGGCTGGAAATCTTCCTATCCAGCAGCCTGGGGAAAAGCAGAGCAGAGCGGGAGCGCTCGGTGCTCAGCAAACCCAGCCCGACCTACAGCTCTGAAACCCCTCAGGCCTTGGGAAGCATCGGGGAGCAAAGGAGAGAGTTTCTCTTTAAGCGGATGGTGCTTCTGTGCTCCAAAGAAAACACATTTCTAAACTAATCCCTCAGTGCTAATTCCTCTGGACTTTAAACCCTTGAGGAATGAGCTGATTTGTATATATTGGCCAGCCTGGCAGGTTACTTGGCTTTCAGCGCAGCGCTCTGCTGGGGTATGAACCTGTTGGTGCAGATCGCTTCTCCCTCTTAACCCCGTCTCAGTCCCTTGCGTGTCACTCTCCTCCTCCCAAAACACAACCTGCTCCCTGCAGACCCCCTCTGGCTGCTGCAGGAGGGGAGCCAGTGCCAGGGAAAAGCCACGGAAGCCCAGGGTGAGGTCCGTGCCCACGGTGGGCAGCCCAGAGCTTTGCTCCCCATGACCTGTCCCCCATGGGGGGTGGTGAACACCCTTGTTCCCAAAAAACTGAATCCTTGGAACAGGATGAACAGGGAAGAGAGCAAAGGTCAACGAGGACTTAGAGACAATAATGGGTATTTTGGCATTTAACATCGACAGGAACCCATAGGAATTAGCCAAAATACCCCTGAGGATGCCGTGGTCTGGACATAGCCCTGCTCGGCTGTGGGGATGTCTCTGTCCTTACCAACACACCTCGTAATGACTGAAACCCCGGAGAGAACTTACTCCAGGCTCCGGAGCCTCTTCAGTTCTTCCTTGAGAGATTTGTTCTCTTCCCTCAGGCGGTTCGTCTCGTTACCTGCAGGGAGACAAGTTGTACCGTGGATTCAGGTGTCGCAAGGAGAGAGCAGATGCTCCGGGCAGCTCGCTGGGGTGCACAGGGGAGCAGGAGGGAATGGCACCAGCTTTC
>RSEF01000020.1:7199458-7213982 GCA_003993805.1 Himantopus leucocephalus
GCCTGTCCTCCCAGCAGAGGGGCTCCAGCCCTTGGATCATTCCCTTCCTTCTCTGAAAACATGCTGGGGGCTCAGGGATAAAAGGGAGCAGCTTTCTGACTCGGGTTTGGTGAGGATTGGGGTCTGCTCGCAGCCCATCCAGCTCGGGGTGCAGAGCGTGACCCAGCCGGGGCAGTGGCTGCAGCAGGGTGGGATGGACGCAGCCGGCACCCTGCCCGCCAGCGCCACGGCCGCCCCCACGGAGCGGGTGCTGTGTTAGGGGCAGGGCTGGGGGCCCGGGGGGGTCTGAGGAAGGCCAGAGGGAGCGGGCAGGCTCCCGGGCAGGGCGCGCTGCCGCCTCGCCTGCCTCCTGCTCCAAAGCAGCACTCGGGGACCAACGGCATAACAGGGGAGATAAACCGAGGGCTGCTGGCACCTCTCCCTCCCTCCTAAATGCCTTATCTCCCTTACTCCCGCGACCCTCCCTGCGCCAGCCAGATCCCCAGGGAAAAGCACCCCGAGCCTGAGCGGCTCTGGGAGCTCTGCCAAAGGCTCGGGAGAAGATCCATCACACGTGTTGCTTGATTTCCATTTACCCGTGGTGAGCTGCTGCTGTGACTTCCCTGTCTTTGCCAGAGTGTTGCTTCTGAGGTGCCAAATGCATCTTTTTTTCCGGGCAGCTGACATGGCTGGGCCAGCTCGGGGCTGCTCGCGGCGTGAGCATCTCTCCCTTTTCTGGAGGTGCGGAGGGCTGCAGCCCCCCAGCCCTGCCGCTTCGTGCGAGCGGTTACCTCTGCCTGGGGGGGATGAGGGCTCCCATCCACAGTCCTGGTCTGATCCGATTTTTCAAAGCCCGCACACTGGCATCGGTTCCCTCCCTTCCCCCCATCCCCAAACCCCTCCTGAGTGCCGGTCACCGGGAGGGCTCCCGTGCGAGTATCTGGGAGAGGCATTAACCGAGCAAAAACCCAGCCAGCCAAAGCCGAGCTCACGGCAGGCGGCGGTACGTACTGAGGATGAAGATGTGCTGCAGGCTCTGGAAATGGGAGGTCTCGTACTCATTCTGCTTCTTTTTTGCCAGCTCCTGGGTGACCATGCATCTGTCGCAGAGACCCGCTCGCAGCCTGGGGGAAAACCCGCGGCCGGCGGTTTGTTAACAGACAGTTCCCATGGGGGAAATAAGCTCCCGCCCTCCCCCCGGAGAAGCGCGCACACCCAGCCCATCACCCAGAATTGGTGAGAGGAGTTATGACCCACGGAGCCCAGCCCTGCCCCTTCCAACGCCCAGATCCAGCCCCACCACCATCAGCTTGGGAAAGCTCCTCTGCACGTGCCCAGGCTCCCCGGCTCTCCCAGCAGCCCAGCGGGAACAAAAAAAGAGGTTCACATGCTACAGCCTGCTTCTGGGAGGGCAGCAAACCCCAAACTCTCCCCCTTGGGGGGTGCGCTCGCTGCCACCGACCAGCACCCTGTTGAAAAATGAAGCTTACCTGTTTTCTAACACCTTTACGTTGTCTTTAAGGACCTTCTGTTGTTCCCTTAATTGGTGATTTTTAGCAAACAGCTCTTCAATTCTCTGAGCGTCACTAGTTGAAGAAACAGAAGAAGGAAAAGAGGGTCATTCGATTCCACCCCACACCCGTGCCTTTATCCACAGTGCCCTGTCAAGGGGAAGGGTTTGTGCTCTGAGCCCGCCGTGATGCGCACACCGGTGCAGCCGAATTGCTTTTGCTTGTGTGGCAAGAGGGGAAACGAATGTGTTAGAGCTGACACACTGCCCCGCGACAGCCACCCTTGCAGTTGGCAGCTTGCTTCATCCCGTTTTATCGCTTCCCAGGAGAGCGAGCACCCGCCGGCACGAGCATCGCTGGCTGGTGGGAGGGTAAACTGGAGGTGGGCTGGGATCACGCCGAGCCCTGCCTGCGCTGGGGACTCGCGTGGCAAAACTCACCAAAAGGTTATACGTGGCAGAGCCAAAAAAGCAAACCCTGCTCTCTAAAGTGGGCAGCCTCAAGGAGGGCTCGGGAGCTCTGAAAATGAAGCGGCGCAACCTCCCCTCCGCCCCCCCGTCCCGCCGCGGTGTGGGGGAGAGCGGACGCGGCATTGCTCACCGGCACTTCTCCGTCGTCAGCTCCGCCAGTTTGCTCTGCAGACCTGGAATCATTAGGGGAGACGGAGAGGTGGGTGTTTATTGCCAATTCTCCCACACTCAGGTACAAAATGCAATGATGGAACTTCCGGAGGGTGTCTGGCTTTGCATAAACCTCATCAATTTACAAACCTCATTTCCGAGAAGGAATAACACATTGGCTGTGTTAAACACTATCACAGTTTAATGTAGCTGGAGAAGTTGTACAAAATGTGAGCACATTTTGTATTTCCACTATTTAATGAGTCTGCATTTCCCTCCCACCCCCAAAAAGTCTGTTTCGGTTTTATTTCTACTTATTTTCACTACAGCACGCGTTTCCCAGGTGGGCAGTATTTGATAAGTCTCAGGGCTGCAATGCATCTTGGAGGATATTTACAGCTGAACAAGAACGGCTTTCGTTGACGGATCTGCAGACGTTACACCTTGTCAAATCCATTTTATGCAAAGTAGATGTAAACATGTGGTTTAAATTGCTCAACAGTTTCCTCTAACTCTCACATGGCTTGAAATTACACAAGAGAAGAATGAATTCATAAGCCAGAACCCTCCAAAAGCGCTGTTGTTTCGTTTATAATATTGATACTGGGAATTACTCTAATAGGAAAACAATTGGATTTGGCATTCGGTTGCTTAACCTAATGGTTCTTATTTTAATAATGTATGACCTGAGGAACAATTTATCCCCTAGAGGAATAAACTATCCAACCTAAGGTTTTCTTTAACAGAGCCTCATACTCCTGCTGCTTCTGTCTTACAGATTATTGCATCTTTCTTCTTTCCCTTCGATCCCTCAGTATCCAAATATACTCTAATCCACGTCGCTCTGAGAAGTTGTCCAGCGGGAGCGCACGTCACTTCTGCAAACCTCCCAGTTCCCCTTTATCACAGACCACGGCAGCAGGAGCAGGAAAGGAGCCAAATCCCCTGTGATTTTTGCTTGGAGCAAGTGGGATTCCCACAGGTAGGGTACCTCCAGGGATATTGGATGCAGAAGTGCCCTTTCCCTTCTGCTCCCCCTCATTGTCCAAAAAGTTACTGATTTTCTCAGTAAATCTCATTCTCCACTGGCATAAGATGGATAAACCATACTGAGGTGCCATGGGATGGTGCGGTGCCCTGAGGGCCGGGCTGTGTCCCCGTCTGTCCCCGTGGGTGATGCTTCCACGGCAGGGCTCGCCGAGCCCTAATTCCCAAAGCTCCCTGATCCGCGCCTCCTCCCTTCGGGTTATTTCAAACCAAACAGATCGAGGTGGCGTCACAAAGAGATGGACCTCCGCCAGTTTTTAGTAAGATGTCTCGTGTCTCCTTACCTTGGACCTCTTTCTCGTGGATTTCCTTCAGCTTATTCAGGAACTCTGCAAAGCTCTCCGTGGTCATGTTCAGGGCTGTGCCGCACGCCGGGATGCTTCCAACGTGGGGGTGGCCTCTCGTTTCAAATTATTCAGGTTTCAGGCTAAAACAGAAACAAAAAGTCCAATAAAAAAGAAGTGTCTTGTCTATGTGATGTTTTGCAAAGTCTTAGAAACGAGGCAAAGCCCAAATCTAGAGAGAGAAATCATTTGCTAAACCACGGACATGCGCAAAGCAGCAGGATCATCTGGGAAGGCATTGTCAGACCTGTCCACCCTGTCACAGCCCCGGGCTGGGGACACAGGCAAGCGGAGAGAGATGGCTCAGAAAATGGGAGAACTGAAAGCCCAGCTGGAAAATCAGGCTTTTCCTCTCCTTTTTGAGCTGTTTAAATTGCATTTCTCTGGGATGAGGTGGGGCAGGGCATCTTCTTGAGGAAGGGCCTGCAGGGCCCGTGTCGGGACCACGCTGCTGGGGACTGATGATGGGAAAACTCGTGGCAGCTTCGGTGCTTGACCCTGATGGACCCATCTCCCGCTGAGTCCCGAGATGCTCCTGCACATCCCTCCTCCCTCTGGCACCCTGCACAGCTTCTGCGGAGGCAACACGTACCGCTTGGCTGCCCCGCTGTCATCGCCCAGGCTCCCCACGCGGCCTCGCTGGCTGCAGCCTCTTCGAACCCTTGGGAGACACCAAACTGAGTGTGATTCACCCCATTTTACAGAGAAACCTGGAGAGGTGACGCGCAGAGCCGAGCCCCGCAGGAAAGCTGGTGGGTGCAGAGCCAGCGTGGGCACAGCACCCGTGGGGCTGGACATAAGCTCGAGCACCCCGGGGTGCGCGGGCTGTCCCCAGCCCCTCCGTACCCGGAGCAGTGTCCCAGCTCCTGCCCCAGGTGCAGGTCTCTGCTCCGCCTGCCCCTGCCTCAGTTTCCCCATTGAGGTTATGGAGTTATGAACGGTCCATCACGCTGAGTGCCATCACTTAGTGCTGGCAGTAGTGTTCAATAATCCCCGAGAACAGATAAAGCACTCTGCTTTCTAAAAAACCCTTACTTTTTCCTTTTTTGGTTGAAAACACCCCCAAACAACAGGAGAGGTGGAGAGCAGCCCATGACAGCCCCAGCTCAGTAAGCTGGGAAAGGTGGGAGGCAAACAAACAGCCTGAAAGTAAAGCTGCTGGTTTTTAAGAATGTTTCTCTAATTTTAAGATTTTTTAAGAATTTTGCCCTAATCCCATAAAGTTTGAAATTACTATCTGGGATGGAAANTGACAGCCCCAGCTCAGTAAGCTGGGAAAGGTGGGAGGAAAACAAACAGCCTGAAAGTAAAGTTGCTGGTTTTTAAGAATGTTTCTCTAATTTTAAGATTTTTTAAGAATTTTGCCCTAATCCCATAAAGTTTGAAATTACTATCTGGGATGGAAAGCGGAAACTTTGGCAATGAGAAAGCTCATTACATCAGTGATGACCTCATTCCTCTCTGAGATGCTGGTGTTGGGATAAACTCTTTCCCCTCCATCAGCCAGAGCCTCGGGGAGTCTCGCATCCCCCAAAATAGCTGTGGGACCAGGTCCCTCCTGGACCACGGTGGTACCGGGGAGGAGTATACGTCTGAGCATCCCCACAGAGCATCGTGGAGAGTCCCCTGGGGTTTGGGCAGGAGGGGTGTGCGACCTCTCTGTCCTCCCGGGAAGTTCAGCAGAGCCCTGCCCGCCCCGGGGTGTCCTCTGGGACCACCTAAACCACCCTGGGAGGAGAGGGACTTCAACACGGGGGCATTCAGCATCGTCACACAAGAGCTTCTCCCCTAAAAGGGGAGACACCGTAACTCAGGTTACTGAGTCACGGCCGGTCATCCCAATCCCAACAAAGCACCTGGGCACTCAGCCTTCAACCATGCAGAGATGACCAGGGAGAAAACCTCCTCTCCATGGCTGGAAGGCGAAAGGCCGGGTTGGCACCTGGCTTTTGCAGCCCCACGGCGGCACGGGGAGGTTTCCGCCGGGCTCCGGCACGCTCCCAGCCTGTGCCTTTATCTGCATGCAGAGCAGAGGTGTGCCGGATTGCCTGCATATGCAAGATGTGGGCACGCAGAGCTGGAAGAAGAAACTTTCCCCTAAAGCATCTGATTTTCAAAAGAAATGAGGCACGCGCCGGTGAGCAGAAGCAGCGAGCTCGGCTTGCATGCTCGCATAGCACGCTTGGATCAACGAAACAGCTTCCTTGCCTTTTGAGCAAACAGAGATCTCGCTGTCTGGAGAAGCAATTAAAAAATATTCATTGCTCCCAGTTCCCTGGGCAGAACGCACCCCTTCCCAGGGCTGGGTGATCTCTCCCAGCAAGTAAAAGCCACCCGAGGCATGGCACGGCTTGGCACGGCTCGGCACGGCTCGGGATCGGCTGCCGTGAAATGGGATTGGGAACTGATCTCTGCTGCTCAGTGCCAGGAGCCGTAGCTGAATAACGAGCCAGGGGAAATAATACCCAGCTCAACTCCAAAAAAAAACCCAACCCCCAAAAAAAAACCAACCCCAAAAAAAACACCAACCCCAAAACCCTGATGAAAAGACGTTAACTGGGAAGCACTTCCCGGGATTGCTGAGTCCTAAATTTGGCTCTGCCCCGGGGCAAAGCACCTCCCCGGGGCTGCAGGTGTGAGACCCGCCGCTGCCGTCGCAGGGTTGACACCCCGAGTGAAGGCTCTGAAGCGTTCAAGCACTAATTCCCATTGCATTCCCCAGTGCTGCAAACTGGAAAGGGATTACAACCGGCAGCAGAGCCGGCGGCGGCCGCGTGGGCTCCCTACGACGCTCGTTGGTGCTGGACCAGCCCCTGCCCGCCCCGGCGCTGCCCTCTCCCCAGGGCTGGTGTCTCCCAGGGCTGAGCAGCACCCAATGTTTCGGGCCATGGGGCTCCGGCTGGGACGTGCCGGGAAGGTGACATCCCAGGGAGGTGACATCCCGGCTGGTGCCGGTGCCAGCGGTTCGGAGCCGCAGGGTTGGGCTCGGCTGTGGCGGGAGGCAGAGGGCGCGGGGGCAGCCCTGGTGCTCAGCGCCGCATCGGGATCGCTGCTGCCGCCACTCAGCGCTGCAGGCAGAGCCCGGCAGATCCCAGCAGATCCGGATTTGGGGCTGGCGTGTGGGCAGCAGCTTCGCCTGCCGTGCACGGCTGCAGCGGCAGTGCCCCCGGGCTTGGGGCTCGCTCCGGNACCCGCTGGGGAGTCGATCGGTGGGCAAAAGCTATTGCCATTTTTGGTGTTTCTTGAGACGCCAGCATCCGTCCCTGCCTGCAGACGGGACTGCCACTCTGCGGCAAACCTGGTGAGGACTTTGGGTCTCTGGTCCGTGCACACACACAGTTATAGAGGTGTTGCAGGAGCATCACCCCCCGTCTATCCGTACCCAGGATCCAGCCTTTTGCCGCGGCAGAGCAACCCCGCAGACGGCCCAGGCTCCCCCTGGGCTTCAGCTTTGCTCCCTTTTCACCCGGTGTGGACTGGCCAAGGCATGACGCTGCAGCCCCCCGCTCCTCCACCCGCCTCGGGAGGATTTATTGAGGGAGATTTATTGATGAAGACCAGACCACAGAGTCCCTCAGTGCGGAGCTCTCTCTGCGAGACAGGGATTTCATTTACAGCCCTCAGCCCTTTCCAGAGCTGTCACTGTAATATACACCCGGCGGTGCCGGATGCGGCCCCGCGGCGGGGCCGGGAGCAGCCCTTTGGCGTGCCGGCGGGGCCGGGCATATTTCAAAGTGACGGGTGCCCTCTGCAAACAGAGCCCCAGTGTCGGGGGCTGCAGGCAAGCTCCTCATCCAGCCCCTAAATCTGGCAGGTTTGGAAAGCCCAAGCCCCCGGGGCAGGGCGGTTGCCGATGGCCGTGGCTTTGCTCACCTGCTCTCTGCGTCCCCCGATGCTCAGCTCAGCGTGGGACACGGGGACCGGGTCGGGGCATAAGGTCCCCAGCACATCGGCTCTCACGCATGGGGCTGGGACACCCCCTGGCATCGCCTGGGTACCAATGGCATCGCTTCTCAGGGCGGGATGCTCCTGAATGCTGCCAGGGAAAAGAAAAGCGGCAGGGAGGTTATTTCATAGCCCGTGCCAGGGGACGTGGGAAGGGCCGGACACGGACAGCCGGCTCCGACAGCACAGCTGTCCCCATTCCCTGGTCCCTGGGGGGGTTCTGGCCTCTCGTCACCATCAGCAGCGCTGCCAGCCATGCTTGCATCGAGCCATGGCGCATCCCCACCTTCAGCACTGTCTCCTCCTTTCAGAAGAATAAAGAGGCTTATTAGCTAAATGAGCATAAGTCATTAAAAAAAAAAAATAAAAAAAATGGCAGGGCTCTGAAGTTCCGACACTGTCGGATCAGCGAAGCTTAATGGATTTACAACCAGATATTTCCCCATCAGCAGCGCTGGAGTTGTTCAGCTTGAGGCTGGATTTATGTAGTATACCTTTCACTGGGTGATTGCCGGGCAGGGCTGCTTTCACCAGCCAAACTTTCTTGTCTTGGCTACCCTACTATGTTCTTGGTCTAATTTTAGAATTATAAATTGAATTTATACTCAGAAAAGCTGCCTGATCACTCATGGAAAATCTGCAGTGCCAGGAGTATTTCGCAGGCCAGCGTGCAGCTGATCCGCTTTGCTGATGTACTGTGCACTTGGCAGATTGGGGCTGGTTTTTTGTGTGTTGGGGATTTTATTTTTATTTTTTGCTGGGCATTTATTTATTTGTATGACCTTAACATGGCACAGGCTGTCCTAAACTGGAGCCCAGTGCTTGCTCTCCACCGCGCTGGTTTTGCGTGCGGGAGTTGGGCAGGGGCTGGCAGATTGCAAAATTACCCCCGGACGGGTGAGACAGGAGGAGCAGCTTTGGCTCTCGCCTCGCCGGGGAGGAGGAGAAGGTGCCTTCCTCCACCTTGCACAACCCGAATATCCTCCCCGAAGCAGGGCAGCCGCTCTGGGCTGCTCCGCCAGCCCGGGGGCCGGTTTGCAGTGAGCCCTTGCTGCAGACACCCTGCCCCAGGGTCACCTCCCCGACTTGGGATGGGGATCCCAGCCGGGCGGTGGGGAGCTGCAGCGGGGCTACGAGGTGTCTCGCCGACCCTTTAGGTCTACTGGGGAGCGGCGCTGGTCACAGCCCCCCGAACAAGCTAAACAGGACCAGTAACGCCAGGGAGATGCTGCCCCTGCTCATGTATGTGAGCAGATGTCCCCCATTGCAGGGAGAGGAGGGCAAGAGCGAATCCTCCAAGATGAAGCTCCAGCCTTCAGGTCCCAACCCGTACACCTCTTTACTTCATCGAGTGGTTTAGGTTGGAAGGGACCTTAAAGCTTCAGCTCTCACAAAACCCCCACCGCTTTCTCCCCCGCCACCCTGGCCCTTTGGCGGCAGCTTCTGCTTCTCTAACTGCTGTGGCAATCACCAAAGCAACAGGGGTTTTCTTCCATTACCTTATTTCTGCTTGAGACCCTCCCCCCCCAGGTGGTGGGTGTCCCTGTGTCCCCTGGGCACAGGGACATCCCTTCTCCCAGAACAGAGTCTTTGCTGCCCCGGTGTTGCAGGATCACTAAAGCAGGAGAAGTTGGTCCTCTGCAACGCCTGAATATATCCATGAAGTGGAGTTTGGCTTTTACATAGCAGGGTGAGCAGCTCAGGGGTCTGTCCTCGCACTGTCCCCAGCCAGGAGGAAGGCTTTGTCCCATGCGTTCCTCCCAGTTCCTTCGATGAATAGCTCCCTGCTGCTTTGCTGAGGTTTAGCAGTAAATATTTGTCCTGCTCCCAGCTCGGGGTGGGGGGACACTTGCATTCGGACCCGCTGGCCATGCTGCGATGCTCCCCGGCGCGCAGTGGGCTTTGGCTGGATCCGCAGGCAGGTCTGTGTGCCCGCGCGAAGATTCAGAAGATGATTAAAAGCAGCGACTTATCTACCTGTGCATCTCGGGGTAACCACAGCTTCTATAAACTTTACTTAATTAACACCTCAAAATGCTCTGGGAAGTGGGTAATGAAGCATTATCGCATTTTTCAGGCGTTTTAATTGAGAAGCGGTGAGGCTCAGGGAATAGCTCAAGGCCCCGTGGGGAGCGGAGGCGCACGGTCACCGCCTCCACCCAGCCCAGCCGACACGCTCCCGCTGCCTCCCCTGCCCCCACAGCCCTCGGCCAGGGAAAGCGGGCGCTAAATTCCCTGGGAAGCTCTGATAGACGGCGGTCTCACCCCACGCTCCACTTGTGACCCCGTTAAGTTGCACATGGTGCCTGGAGAGCATCTCAGTCTTGTTGTCCCCTCCTCTATGGCAGAAGACCTCGACAGCAGCATGCCTCGGCGCCCTCGCTGCTCCTGACGGGTGGAGAATCCATCACTCCCGGTCCTGCATAGGCAAGCGGGTCTTGCGTGGGGTAAGGGGCATGAAAACCCATCGTAACCATGATCTCAAACTGGTATGTCTGCTCCTGCTGTGTTAGGGTGTGTGTGGGCATCCTGAGTCCGTCTGATGGCCATGCAAACGAAAGGAATAAATCTCTCTCCCCCCGATACGGTGCAGGTAATAAAGTTCTTAACTGAATCAGTTTTTCTCTTCAGTACTGTTTAAAAAAGGGGTTATGTGCTACGAAGATTCAGTCCTGCAAAACCATCCTGGGTGCTTTGCTCCCACTGGTTGGACCAGGTCAGCTGGATGGGGGTGAGATGGCCTGCGGCACTTCTCCTCCGTGGGAGCTCGCAGGGCCTCGGGCTGCTGGATCTGGCCCTGGCCCTGTGGCTGGGGCATTTTAAAGCTGCTGGTGGTGCAGGTCCAAAAGTTTGAACCAGGTGGCTGGGACCCCCTCCTGATGGGGGTGCCCCACTGGGGGATGCCCTGGGACCCCCTCCTGATGGGGATGCCCCACTGGGGGATGCCCTGGGACCCCCTCCTGATGGGGATGCCCCAGCTTGCAGAGGGCTGGGAGACCACGTCAGGCTTTTATCCACTGATGTAAGGCTAACGCATCGGTGGTCAGTAAATATTTCTCGTTTTTAGTAGCAGGAGCAACAGGAAAGGCTCCGCGTGCTTTGAAGACCAGGGGCAACATTGCTGTGTTTGCTGTTATTCTGCCAAACACGCTCCCCACCCACCAAAGGACACAGTCCCCTTGGCCATGGGTGGTTGTGAGCTGCTGGGACCATGGTGGTGCCTGGTCTGGGGCAAGGGGAGGTCGGGGGGCTGCAAGGGGCCCTTTCATTCGTGGGGATCTGCTCCACGTGAGCTGTGCTTGCTGCTCCAGTCTTGGGCAAGACCGTGCGCTTTGGGTTTCCCCGTACATCCCACGTGGCTCTTCGAAGGCAGTGACAGAGCACGTCTCCGGATGCTGCATCTCTGCTCTCAAGGCTCCTTTTGGGCAATTTGAGCAATGACAGGGTTTCAGGCATCATGCAGCTGGGACCTCTCCAGGTCAAGCGCAAGCAGGAAGGGTGGATGCTTTCTCTTCCCGGCCTCAGCATCTGATCCTGCTGAGGTTTAGGAGTCAGGTTCCCGTTGCCGAGGTGGTACAGGAACGTGGTCATGGTGTTGGGCAGCTGGAACAAATGAACTGCCTCCAAAAGCCCTGGAAAAGCTTTGACAAAAGATGCCAAGGACTAATTAAACCAAATCTCTGTCCTTTGGGAATTCCTGCAGCCCGTGTTGAAACAGGTGGGAGGTCCCACTCACCTCCCTGCTTCTGGGGAGGGAAAGTGCCCAACGTCTCTAATTTGGAAGAAAAACCCACGCTGTGCGCCTTTGCCACCCTCACAACCATACGTCGGTCCAGCCAGCTGCAGGCACATCTGCCAAGCAGAGCTCATCCACTCCCGAGCGCAGCCCCTAACACACCGCATATTTGCAGGCTAGCCGGGACACGCACACCCTCCCACCGCTCCCGAGCGGATCGAGGGCGAAGACCAGTGGGAGATGCCATGTTTTGGAAACATCTGCTTCTTCAACAGGCTTGCACGGGACCACGCTCCCCCACCTCGCTGGGCAGAGCCCTGCTGGCTTCTGATCCAGATCAAGTGGTGACTTGGTCCTCTCCGGAGCAGCTCTGCTCTGCCTGGGCTTTAGCCCCGCTGCAGCATCGTGGACCTCTCTTACCAGCTCAGCCCCACACTGTGCCATCCAGCAAGTGGGACAGCCACAGCCAGGCATTCTTATGGGCTGAGGCATCTCTGCTTGTCCCAAATGCTTGGTGACACATTGGTGTTAGGGACACTTTGCTGTCTGGGCTGGGTTTTGAATCAGTACCACGCATCAGTGTCCCGTGTCCTCCGCTGAAGCTGTGGGGAGGATCTGTGGTCATCTCCCCCGTAAGTGCTTTCAGGGCATCCCCCATCACGGGACTGTCCCAGCAGAGGGGACGAGGAGCAGGCAGTGGGGACAGTTCAACCCACAGCAACAAAGTCCCTGTGCAGGGAGGCAGCGTGTGTGGACACAGCCTCCCCCCCTGCAGCAATCCCGTCGTTGCTTCCTTCCACCTGGATTTAAAGGAGGGAAGAGGGACCACAGCCCCCAGTAGCATCACACCTCCAGCGTTACTGAATATTTGCGCTGCCCGCAGGAGCGTATCTGCACGCCCCAGGAGGGCACCGGCAGGATGTCCCATGGGGAATGCAAAGGGGACAGAGGGTCCAAAGGTGGAGGGACAGAGGGCCACCTTGCCCAGCTAGTGCGGGTCACCGCAACCCAGCTCTCACGGAGGGAAAAAGGGAGAAAATTTCTTCCTAGCCCTGGTGACAGAGATGCGGTCAATTTAGGGTGGGAAACTGGGGGTGGGAAGGGAGCCCCAGAACCCCANTGGAAGGGAGCCCCACAACCCCACTGAAAGGTATTTACTGCCGGGCGTGCGCGTGGTTTGGCGCAGGTCAATGCCGCATGAGATGCTGCACAGGAGGTGGATGAGGCGTGAAAGGGGGTGACGGTCCCCCGGTGCCGGGCACTAATGCCCGGGTGAGCGGTGCTGCCTGCCCGGGACGGGCACCACTGCCAGCCCACGTGCTCCCACGCTTCATCCCAAGGTGGCCACGGAGACCCGGCTCTGCTCGCAGCACGGCTGTGGCGCAGCCCGGATGTTTGCTCAGAGAAAGCTTTGATACTTGCTGCCTCCTGTCCCTGCTCTCTAGATGCAAACGTGACCCGACTCCCCGGTCACGCAAACCCTGACACCCACAAACTGCTCTGACCCTCACGCAGCTATTTCGCTTCGCCCGAGCCAGAGCTGGATGCCATTTCTTTGCATTTCAGATGCCAGGGATATCTCATTACCTTTCACGCTCAAGTGGAAAACGCCAGAGGAGAAGTTTTTGTTAGAGGAGGGGAGAGCGCAGGGGTCCCGGCTGGGCAGCGGCCGCACAGCCCGGGCTGGCTCAGCGCCGCTCCCTGCCGACCCCGCACGCCCGCAGAGGCACAGCCGCCACTTTGCAACGAGCCATCGACTTCCCGGCTGCTAGAAAAATCCAAATTTTCCTCCACAAACTCCGAGAGGGGAGAGAAAAGCAAGCAAACCTGTGACACAACAGCCTCTGCCCATCAGATGGGAGCCAGAGCAGGCTCCGGCTGCCGGCCCCAAGTGACAGCTCTCCCCGGCGCGCTGCCGGGTGGAATTTGGGCAATTCTCCCCGCGCAGCTCAAGCCAACTCCCTTCCCAGCCACGTAATGCTGCCCAGGATACCAGGGGAGAGAGAAAAAATCAGTGCAGGCACAATACTCACGTGGGGGGACTGTCTCTGTGTCTCTCCCTCGACTCCTCTGGCTCAGTTAAGTTGTGATCCAGAGACGGTCATCTGGGACGTGGGAGACAGGAGTGAGCAGTGTGGGTGAACTTGCACAGACAATAAGCCATAATTTTTTCTTTGCAGTCTGACTGGCTCTACTGGTTTGCGTTTCTTTGCCCCAGCAGCAGAAAGGAGGCTCAGCTTAACTAAAGCTGCCCAACAGGTTCTGCTATAATACAAAAAAAGCAGCAAGACCAGTATGGTGTGAACCCAGATAGAGATTTGATTGTTTTCCCATAATTACAGTTCAACCTGTGCTGTTGGTTGGAGTCAATCACATTAGCAAACAGACCCATTTAAATAATTCATCCACCATTAAGATGGGATTTTTTACGTTTTATGTAACTTGGCTCTTTCCGAGAGGAAGAGAAAAAAGACAAATCGAATGTGACGGCAGCAGCATCTGACTAAACTAGAGCAGCGCGGCCCAGGGCACGCAACAGCCCCCGGCCCAAACGGCTCGGGAGAGGGGAAGGAACATGCCCAAATTGGCACAAACGGCTACTTGCAAGTGCAGGATGACAGCCCGTGGTCCTGGACTGTCTCTTGGGGGCACCGTGCGGCGGCTGGGGATGCTTTGGGGTCCGGGGGGAAAGGCTGGGTGACTCGGGTGCCGATCCTGGCCGGCAGCCCTGGCTCAGCCCGCGTCGCCTCCCGGCTCCAGCTGCTGACACAAGCAGCTTCCACCCCGAACCGTGGGCTGGCGGAGCCGAAGGCAACGTGGACACGTCCCGAGCCTTTGAAGTGCAGCTCTTTCAGCATCCCCCGGGAAAACGCTGGCACGGATTCCCCTGCCCAGGCTGGGCAGGGACAGCCTTCCCCCGCATCGCTGCAGACAGCGGCGGCGTGCAGGGGCTGCAGATGTGAGAGATGTATTCGCTCGCCATCAGCATGGCACCGAAAAAAAGCAATGAAAAGTTGTCGCCTACATATCTGAGATGCAGACCGAGAGCTGCCCGGCGAGCGCAGGGCCCTGCTGTGCCGGTGCAGCCGCCTCTGAGCACAGCTCCACGCTCGGGAGGGAATGCGTCCGTGTTGCTTAACAGGACACGTAAGCTGGGGAGGGTGGTTTCCCTGTGATATTTCCAGGGCCAGTGGATAGGGATTGCTCCTGCAGAAGGGGATCTGGAGCNTAGGGATTGCTCCTGCAGAAGGGGATCTGGAGCATCGAGGCTGAGCTTGTCCTCCAGCGCAGCCACGCCGTGCGAGGCAGGCAGCTTTGCCATGCTGTGCATCCCCAGAGCTT
>RSEF01000020.1:7214082-7273608 GCA_003993805.1 Himantopus leucocephalus
CGCATTGCCGGCTCATGCTGAGCTGCTCCTGTTGAGCCATCTGCAGCTCTGCTGCCAAACAGTGGCTTGGAGCTTTGCTACCCGCGCACGGACAGGTCGGGCAGGCGGGGAGCAGCCGGGGCTCCCAGGAATGCGGCTGCACGCCCACGCTATGGAAATGGGCGGCAAGTAAACAAGCAGCCGCTTGGTGAGCCGTGGTCCTGGGCAGACCTGTAGGGACTGTTCGGTGGTTGCTCTACGTGCATGAAATTCCTGTCTCGTTCCTCTGCAAGAGGGACATAGCGCAGGGCTAAGGGGGTTGTTTTCCAGCCGAGGCTTCTCACGAGTCATCTGCAATGGGCAGAGGGAAGCTCTTGGCCTCTTTATTCCCTTTCTCTCTTCTTTTGGGCTTTTTGTTTTACTGAGGGATATGGCAATTAGAGATTGATTGCTCGATATGGTCCGGTACCTCAGGCTGATGTTTGCGGTGGTGGAATTAATGGCAACCACATGGAAGAGAGATCCTTGCTCCGCCCAGCCCGGTGACACCCCGGGAGTGGCAGTGGGGTACCAGGGAGCTCGGGGAGATAACCCGCGGAACCCAGACCTCCCAGCAGCCGCAGTGGGACCTGTGGCACGAGCCATGGGGGCACCACCACTGTCTCGCGACAGCCTCCAACGGTTCAGCGAATGCTCTATCTGCAGCATCTCCCGCAGGGGTGTTGGGAAGGGGAAAACTAAAAGGAGGGCTTAATGGCAGCGGCTGCTTGTGGGGAGCGAGGAGACTCAAGGCAGGAGCAGCTGCCTGGGAAGGCTGTGCTGGTGCACAAGAAGGCAGAAAGGAGATTTCTGGGAAGCAGAAAGTGATGCGCTTTGAAAGAATCTCCACCTGGTCTTGCAGGTGTCAATTGGAGATGACGCAGACTGCTCACAGGAACTGTGACTGCACCAAAGGCTGCTCGGCTTGCAGGCTTGCAGGACAGGACATCAGTTTCTTTACAACCGGAAACTTAAATAAAAATAAAAAAAATAATTTCAAGCCCTCTTTTTAGAAGAAAAAAAAATTCTTTTAAGAAAAGAAACACAAAACCACTAATGCAACCTGGAGGTATCTGATCCAGACTGAGACAGACGGCTGCAACTGGAAAAGCAGTGCGACAGGAGAGCGTCGCTGCACGGGCAGGCGGGGAGGCTCTGCAGCACCGGGGCTGCGACGGGCGGCGTGGAAGAAGGGGCCATCAGATAATTATTTCTGTGAAAAAGCAATCTGGTTCTCAGCCAGAGCTGTCAGAGGCGGCTGCCAAAATGTATCAGCTGTTGAAGAGGATGATCACTAGCTGGACTGCGGGCAGAAATCCCTCCAGAGTCACTATGGGCACGTGCTGCCAGGAAAGCGCCATGAACGTGTAAGGAGTCTGGAGGAGGGTATGCGCCAGGGCGGGTGTCCCCAGCAGAATCCAGGCATTAGACTGAACGCGTATTTTTAAAAAATTGCTATAAGTCCTCCACTGAATTGATTCTTTCTGTAAGTTCAGGCATGTTTTTCCCTTTGTAAGCACACTTCTCTCCCTGCCTCTTGCCTGAGGTTGATGTGTCCCCATTTCTGGCCCTGGCTGACCGATGTCGGTACTGGCCATTGATAGAATCAGAGAATCACAGAATAGTTTGTTGGAAGGGACCTTTAAAGGTCACCTAGTCCAACCCCCCTGCAATGAGCGGGGGATGTGGGCATTCCATATAAGCCTGGGGGCACTCTGGAGCCTCATCCTCTTGGGCTTTTCTTAAAACCCCGTAGGAGCAAACCCACCGGCCGATGCCCAGCGCTCCGCGCAGCAAGGACGAGCAGAGGGGAGCAGCATCACCGGGCTCGTTCCGGCAGGGCGCCGCGCTGCAGCAGACGGGCGGAAACAGAGGCAAAACCACAAAGGGCAGCGATAGAAATGCAACCAGGCAGGCGGTGCAACGAGAGAGTGACATTTTCCCCTGGTTAAAGCCACCCCAGCCCGACAGCCCTGCCGTCCACTGCGCAGGCAGCCCGCCGGCTATCGCGGAGCGGCGCCTATCGCGGGCGGGCGGTCGCGGAGCGGCACCTATAGCGGGCAGCAGCCGCCAGAGGCTGCTCGCCGGCTTGGGAACCGCCGGCGCTGCCCGCAGCCGCCCGCACAGGACCGGGCACCGGCGCCGCTCCCCGCCCGGGGCGGGAGCCGTGCGGCCGCGGGGAGGGGGGGTCCCGGCAGCCCGGGCGTGGGAGCACGGAGGGATGGGAGCATCTTCCCCTGGAAGACCGGGGCGAGGAGCTTGCCGGTTGCTTTTCTTGCCGTGCGAAGGGGGAACGGCCCCGCGGAAGCGGGATAAGGAGAAATGAAGCCAATTCGGTTGTTTGCGGGTGCTGTAAGAATTTAAATAACGCTAAATAAGGAAGGCATCCTGCCTTTGCACGCTGCGGTTGCGCCGTTTCACCCTGGGTTTGCATGGGGTGGCACTGGGTGACACAGGACGCAGGTGAGACGGAGCTGCTTTAACCCTGGAGGACACCCACACGTCTCCTCGACACCAGCTTGGAAAAGCCTTGTTTTAAAGCGTTACCTACCTTAAATTTCCATTGCCAAAAGATATAAAACCAGATCAGCTGGGAGAAGGGTGGCCACTGCAAGAATACCGACGGCATGGACAGAATAAATTCAATTTTTACACGGGTTTTCCTCCTGCCGTCGGCTCCTGGAGAGCGTAACTCAGCTCCTCTGAGTCATCTCACTGCTGAGCTACCTGCTTGCAAGCCTCCTATCATAATTAGCAAACTGGAGCAAAATGCACAGCAAGGCAGAGGATGAACTCTGGGAAACCTCTAAACATTTAGACCCGCAGCAAAGGGTATCACTTCGCAGCCCTAAGAGCTTCACGCTGACCTGGCAGCACTGCAGGCAGGGAGAGGCTATTTCTGGAAGAGATGTTTGGTATAAAGACATCAGTGCTTTTTGGGCAGGTCTTTGCTGAATCAAAGGACCCACCTGCATGGGACGCGGCCATGGAGCCTCCAGGTAAATGGTGATAGCAGATAAATGTGTGGTGCTTACGCAGCCCCGCTCATGGGCAGATCGTCTGGCTGTTTGCTCTCCAGTGGGTAAATATCATTATATCCCCTTGCAGGTGCAGAAGCTGCCAGTTTGGGAGATTAGAGCGATTTGTTCAAAGTAATGGAGCTCTCTCGTGGCCCTAGAAGCTGTACCCGACGGCTCGCAGGAGGGGGGCTGTGGTGTGCGGGCTCCTTCACGCAGCAGGGATGGATCCAGCCGGGGGCTGGTGTTGCTCCAGTGATGCCACTGTTGGCAAATGTGCTCACACAAAACCAGCAGAAGGGCTTTGAGTCACTCAGAAATCAAGCAACCGGCCAATTTTTATCCTTTTGCCTCTCAAAATGGCACTATATTGTCCAGACTCCTGCAGAAAGTGGGGAAATTTCCTGCAAAAACCCCTCTTTTCCTTCTCTTTTGACCAGCACTGCCAGCTCCGGCCCTGGACACGCACCAGTGAGATGCTCCTGCACCCCAGACCTCCTCCCACTGATGCTGCTTTGCCCTTTAGCTGTAATTTTTCTTTTAACTGGAAGGAGAAGCAGATGAGTCCTTTCCACTCTGGCTCAGTTTCCCTTCACCTTCTTGAACCTGCGCCATCTGGGTTGCAAACACCGGAGGCGAGCGGCTCTTGCCTTCCAAGGTGCTGCAAACGTGCAGGAGAGTACAAAGACATCAGCAAACTGGGTGACAGCTGTTCTCAATGAAGCACAAAAAGATGATGGAAACGTAGCTGCCGATGTCAGGCTTTGGCACAACTTATCTAGTCAGGAAACACGTTGTAAGTTTTCGTGATCCCACCTAAATTCACCTGTTCGTATTGCTGTTGCTCAGGTTTTCCCACTAGCCCAACGCATGAATATTTAATACCATAAAAAATACAGTCTGGCCCTGAGGATGGGGTGGTTTGCAGTGTGCACTGGTGCCCAGTGCCAAGGAATGGGCTGTGCCAGAAGCTATCCCCCTCTCTCCCAGCAAACCAGCCTGTTGAAATCAGCATTTCTTAAACTTTACAGAAACACCCTCTTTTTGGCTCATCCATCTTCGTATGACCCCTCAGCTGGCAGCGGCTCGGTCCAGGCTGGAGAAACGAGAATGGGCTGCACGTGCTGGGGTTCACCTCCCCTCCACCTCTGCCTTTCCCTCCTTCTGCAAGGAGGAGATTCATGCAATTAGGGGTTTTTAACCATTTCCTCACTAACATGAAAACATGCAGGCGGTGATCGCAGCCGACTCCCTCCTCCCAGCGATGGAGGATGGCCGGGCCGCCCCTCTTGCAGCCTGTGCTCCCATCCGGGCTGGACCAGGATACTGATCCTGCCCAAAATTCATCTTTTTTTTTCCACGGGGAGAGAGGAGCCAGGTCCGTTTTCAGCTGGCTCCCGCTCAGCTGAACTGGGGAGGACCCCGCTGTCCTCTGACACATCTTGGCTGTCTTTTAAGCGGTCATGACCCATAGTTTGAGAAACTCTGCACTTAACAGTCCTTCCTATCTCTTACTCCTCCATCTCAGCTCTGTCTCCTACAATATCCATTTTCCCTTGCCCCTCCCTCTTCCCCTGGCCAAAAAGAAATAAAAAATTAAGTGTGAATTTCAGAGCCAAAGATGCTTTTGGGTTTTTTTTTTTTAAGCAGACACCGAGAAGTGAAGGAAAAACCCTTCCCGTAAATTACAGTCCCATGAAAATGGCTCCAGTTGCACAGAGAGTTTGGCAAATTACAGAAGATGCAAATGTCAATCAAAGAAACTCTGGCAGTAAATATTTTTCACAACTGCTTTGTTAGCAAAGCTTTTCATTGGAAAGGCTCCTGCCCTCGAGAGCTGGGAAAGGATGACAGCTCTCTTAGTTTTTGGTAGGCTTTAAATGGTTTACCCATAACACACAACTATGTCATTTATCCCCTTGTAATCAATTAATCAATAATATTTCAGTCTTAAAGACAAGAAAACTTATTTTGAACTTCATTTCTGGCGCAGATCCTTGGAAAGAAAGATGCTTCACTGCTCTCCTCTTCCCGGCTCTCCTCGGTGTGTTATCTCCAATGGGGCAGCACCCCAACACCCAACATACTAACCTTGAAAGTGCCAAAGGTGGTTTTTTTCTCACTCTGTTTCCATCTCCTCTTCCCCACGATGGAAAACCAGCAGCAAAGTGGTCACACCACAGTAAAAGGTGGGATGATTTGCCTGAGTCCATTTGAAGTGGAAAGAGTGAATGTCAAACCAGCTGTGAAGCACTGAGTGCCACTAACTCATTACTGGTTTCTCACCAGTCTCCTGTTATCTCATGATTTGCTTTAGAAAAAACATAGAAAACCTAATTCATTGGTTTGCAGTGGTGGCTGATTAACTCTTAGGCAGGAAAAAGTAGCTCTCCGCCAAGTTAGGCTGCAAAACCCCCTGGAAGGTGTTTCCCGTGGCCTCCAAACCCAGAAGGGGAGTAAAAGGACTGAAACAAGCACTGCACTTACACGGACAAATTGCTAAGCTCGTGCTACCGACGTTACATCCTCCTTCTGGGGCCAAAAGCTTTGGAAGCGTGAGACTTTCCCTCGGCCCTCATTGCCGCTGGGCCGTTTGCCTGGTGTAACACTGGCAGAGCGGCGGAGGCAGTTGTGCAACGCCACAGCTTGAGCTGTGCGAGCCCGTGATTTATGTCCCTTCCTCACGAGCACAAACAAAAGACAACAACATCACCCGATGTATTTGCAGGGTTCTCTGCGAAATTTCCTTCTCCGAGTGCGAAAGCTCCTTTGGGGGAATGTGGTTTGTTTGGGCCAACTTCTCCCCGACCTGCGCCAAGGGCCGTGTCCAAATCACGACTTTCCGGCCGTGGTCTTTGCAGGGTCCCCTCGCCCGGCTTGCCCCCTTGCCTTGGCGTGGGAGGACATCGAGCAAGCGTGCTCGGGGCACGAGGGTGGCCAGGGGGACGGCTCCCGCAAACCCTCCCGCTCCCCTCCACCCGCCTGCTGCCGGGTCCCCCTCGGAGCTTATCCTCGTGAAACTCCTTTTGGAGAGTATTTTAGTGAGTTCCTCTCCATCGCCCGGTAAAAGCAACACCCGCTCCGTGCTCTTTGCAGAAATGAACGTGCAAATAAAAGCCGAAGGTGAAGGGCTTCGCCGCCTGCCTGCGCGCCTGGCCCGGCTGCTCCCAGCCCCGTGATTTATGCTTCAATTTGCGAATGTCTCTTCCTGCCAGGTGATCACATGGGCTCTCGCCTGCACGTTATTTTTGCATTTGCTATTGCTTCCCTTCCCTCCCCACCCCCCCACCCCCCCCCAAAATGGTTTTCATTTTTATTAAAGCAATTTATTCTTGCGGTTGCCAAAGGCTTATCAGGTTCGGCATACGTTCAGANGGGGGGGGGGGGGGAGGTATGTTTGAAGGGAAGAAAATGAATGAAAGCAGCTCCACAAGGGCGGCCGAGCGGGGCTGGAGCGAGCGTGGCCGGGCTCCAGCGCCGAGATTTCGGCTCCAGGCGAGGGTGGAGGTCAGGAGCGAGACAGCGTGCACGGAGCTGGGGAGGACCAGAAAAGGGGCAAAGGGGATGGGGAGAGATATTTACACCCCCTCGAGCTGTTTGCAATACCGCTGCTGCCAATCCGGAGCTGTTGGTATTTAAAATGGCACGTAGAGAGGCGTCTCTCCTCCCTTGAAGGTATGTTAATGAGTAGCCCGTTAAGAAACTCCTTGGAAACTTCAAGGGAAGACAAATCCTCTCGGTTGATGAATTAATTTTCTCCCTTTGCTTGACCCGTCAGCCTGCACTGCCAGCAACGTTCCCATTAGCTTCGGCAGAGTTTGCCAACATTCGCTGAGATCCAAGACCCATAGAAATCCACTGGAGCCTTTCCATGGATCTCAAGGAGCTTTGGGTCAAGTCTTCTGCCTGCGGGATGAGGCTCGGGGTATGCGCGTTGGCTGCCTGCTCGGAGCCTGCCGGTGAGTGATGAGCTGTTGAACAATGTCTTCATCTCTGGGCAGGGCTGGGAGGAGGGATGGGGATGCTAACTGGAACCAGCCTGGAGTGAAGTCATTTGTTTCGCCGCGCCGTTTCCCTGCTCCTGAAGGCTCCCAGGGAGGGAAGCGATGCTTGCAGGCGGCAACGTCCGCAAAAACCCAGGGCTCTTGTTTCATTGTATTAAAGCTTCACAGCCCTGCAAGAGGTCCTCAGTCCCCGAGGATGTTACCCACCTCCAAAGAACAACCCACCACCTCAGTCCCACCACAGCAGACCTCCCACCGCTGCTTTCCTGCAAACACCGTGGCTCTGCTGGGAAAGGGCCGTGGCAAACGCCGGCGGCACGGGGCGAAGCGCGGCCCCCGCAGAGGCTGCCCCGTCCCTGGCCAGAGAGAAATATCTCCAAACCAATAGTTTTCAAGCGCTGCTTGCGAGGCAGCTAAACATGTGTTTTATCAGCATATGAGGGCTTGCAAAGATAACGCTTCAAAGAAAACACGTTCTAAATACACCTTTAAAAGCCTTAAAATGTAATTCCATAAATGTTTGTGTTACTCGGGCAAGAGATAAAGCCAAGTGGTATTACTGAATTGTAGTGGGGCCGAATACCTGCAAACTTCCCTTGGGTCCCTATCAGATGAATGGTTCACTTATTAATCTATATCTGGATGCAGGAGAGCCCTTTCCTTTCTCAATAATCTTTCCCCCCCTCTTCTCTCTGTGCCGGCTGCTTTCTGCTCTGGCAGGACGCGGGCGCGGGTGCAAATCCCAGCAGGAACGCGGTGGCTGCACGGGCTCCGGCTCGGTGCAGAGACCCCATCCCCACGGCTTTGCCCCACTCGTGAAGATTAACAGAAAAGCAAGGTTGCAGAGAAATAATTAAAGCCTATTCTCGCTTAATTGGTGATGCTGGTCCCACTGGTTCGGAAGTGGTCGATCGCTTTTCCCTCTGGTGTTGGTGGATCAGGCCCGTGACGTCTCCCTGTCCCAAAGGATGGGCTGCGGTGGCCGTATTTCGACATTACAGAAATGCTAGGAGAGATTTGTGGCACGCGAGGATTGCAGAGCTGTGGGGTACAAATACGCCGTTTCAGTTTTGTCTTTTGTGAGTATTAAAGAAATGAAGAAAATCAAAAAAGGCAGGACTGAAGCAGTCCGTGCAAAATCCTGAATTTAAATCCTTCCCAGCACTGGGGTCAAATGAAAAGGACTCACATTAACACATGTCCAGAGACACTTCGCCCCGCCTGGGGCAGGATTGACGGAAAACCCTGAAATCTCTGCTTTTTTATGAGAGAGCTCTGCTCCGGGCAGCCGGTGACCTTACGGCAGGTACGTGTTTACGCAGAGTTGTGAGTCTGGGGGGAGACCGGTGCAGTTTTCCAATTAATTTCCCCGCAGTTTGTTTAGTCCCTACGATGCTTATCGGGGAAGATGGCACGCTGTTTAACAGGCCAACGCGGTACGTCATAACAAAGCATCACGCTGACACCTTTGGAAATGTTAAACCTTGCGAGCACCAACCCCAAAAAGCTATTTTAGGAAGCGAGTCTGCCCATGCTGGCACACGAGCAGCCCTCCCGCCGTCTGGGATGGGAGCAGGGTTTGGCCGTTAGTGGAAGATTTCGTGCCCACTCGCCAAGTCCACCCTTGACTATCACTCAGCAGCTCTCCTGAATCTGTCCAGATCTGCCCGGGGGTGCCAATGCTCGTCACCAGCGAGAGGTGACACACGTGAGCCAGGCAAAGGGACTGGTCCCGGAGGGGACAGCCTCCGAGCTTTTTTCCTATATGAAGAGCGCAGATGAGGCCAGAAGTTTTGCGGCAGAGCTTGCAGCCCCCACCCACCCCTGGCAGCACTAATGGTCCGGGAGTGGAAATCGATGGCGGTGCAAAGGCAGCACAAATTGATCCAAACTCTTGTCTGATGGACAAAAAATTCCCAGTGTATTGTTCAATGCGCTTCGTCTTAAATAATTCACATTATTCTTAAGGTGCTTTCTTCTTTAAACCCCCACGTGCACCTTTCTCTGTATTTAACCTGCGCAGACCACTTTTCAATCTCTAGCACTTTCTTTCTCCCAAAACAAAACCCTCTGGGTTTCTTTGGATGCCAGAAAGCAAGAGTTTGAATATTTGGTTTAGATTCAGAAATGTTTCTCTCTCTCTAAGCCAAAGAAAAAGCATTTGCAATGTTTTTGCACCACACAGCGCAGAAAGATGCTTAGAGAAAGGGTGGTGAGGGGTGGTCCAGCGTGTCCCACGTCACCGGGACCTTGTCCTGTTGGAGCCACCTCTGACACACAACAACTGCAGCAGAGACCACAGGGAACCAGTTTTCCCCCATAAAACCTGCACAGTCTATAGGGAACCTCGCTGGCGATACGGTTTGCAGGGCAGGTGACTCTGCAAGCCCCGTGGCCGGGGAAGACAGCCGGGAGCCGCCCGCCCGGTGGGCTGGGAGATCGAAATCAGGAGTCAACAGAGATGAAGAATGGCAGAGCGTGCTTTATCTAGCGTGCAAGCTGTCTAGGCTGCGGGTATGTTTAACTGTCAGGGCCTGGGACGCTTAACATACTCCCTTCTGCTCAGCATCCGAGGGCAAACCTGCACAGGCAACGGCTGCAGCAGCAACAGCAGCAGCTCGAGAGCTGGAGGAAGGAGGGTGGTAAGTCCCCATCCTTCTCTAAAAGTCCCCTTTGAAGCCCAATTCTGCACTTGCCCAAGGGCTCCTCTGGCTCCTGGTGCTCAGGATGAGTCCCCAGCGTGTGGGGCTGACGGATCAGTGCTTTGGCTTGGTAAACCCAAGGCACTAACGGTAAACACAGGCTTAATCATTTGTGTAATCTTTCCTAATTACCAAAGAAAAGCAACTACCCTGAGCCCACCCAGAGACTCCAGTGTCAAACACTTCTCCCCGTGGTGATTGATGCTGGTTCCCCAAAATTGACACTGATAGGAGCGTGTTGAATGAATACTGATGGGCAGGAGAAGGCACCCTGGAGGGTACATGTCAACCTGGTGCTTTATCTTCAGCCCAGAGCTCCTCAGCCCATGGCTGTGAGTGGTTTCTACCAGTGCAGTCCATTGTGTTTGCTGGGACTCTCCACTCATGAGAAGAAAACACGTTAAAATACCACCCCCATGGTTTTTGCACTTAAAACAAGGTTACCTGTGGCTGTGGGTGACCTGCTTTTGGGTGCAGCTTTGGGGGAAGGAGCAAGGTGTACCCCTAAGGCATGCCGGCCTTTCCTCAAGTGCCCATGGGATGCTCTGGCTGGTTGGAGATCCCACTACTGCAGTGACATGGGGGTTCCCCCACGGGTTACGTGACCACATCAAGAGCTGCTCTTACAATACACTATCAAGAATGCAAAGGACTACCACAAAGGGCTAACTAATTCAGAATTAATGACGCCTTTTGGCTGGCTTGTGGGGCAGAGAGATGCCTAAGATGTGCTCAATGTCTCTGGAAGGGCTGGATGTGGATCCGCTTCTGGAAAACTCCTCCTGACACCACCCCAGCCCCGCTGCCCAACAGCCACACCACCAGCAAACATCCCCTGCCCACACCAACCGGCAGGGCTCCGCTCCTCTGGTGGTGCTGGCAGCTCTTCGGGCAGAGCTCAGGCAAAGGTCCCCGTGTGTTCTGGCAGCCAGAGCTCCCACCCCTTCTCTTACCACTGTCTTTGACTCAGACCATTGCACCGGGGTGTCTGTGGTGGGATGGGTGGAAACCATTAGACCAAGGAGTAAACGAACATGGCTTTCCCGAAACCCACGCTGATGAGGCAACCATGATACCTGCTGCTTGCAGAGGGAAACAGGCTGTTCCCGGAGGCAGACCCGAAGGGGAAAGCCAGCAGGGGCGGTCACAGACTGTCTGGAGCCATATTTAGACTTTTTGTGCTTCAAATGTAACATGGCTTGTACAGGACTCACTGCGCCTCACCCCAAATGCACTGAGAAGAAAATGTTCTCCAAAACACCAGTCCCAGGAGGTGATGCTCCTCTTCCTTCTGGCCAGGATACCCAGATTTATTGCAAAAACCCTACTTTTTCTTTCATTTTACCTGGCTTTCCTTCCTACGAGAGTCAAGTGCTACCCATCGGTGCTGCCCAGGTTTTCAGGTCTCTGTGTCCATTCAGTCCTCAGTGGAAATGAGGGAGATATTTCTTTAGTTGTGTGACATCTTTGCAGCATGAATTGCCTCATGTTTTACAACGCTCACTTGCAGACTGCTGTGCATGCACGCTATGATAATTTTTTGGCTAACAGTGGTGTTAAATCATCAAATAAAAACCAATGAAGGAGAAAGCCAGAAGATGCGATGATGATGAGGGGGAGGAATTAATAGTAACAGAGGGGGCCACCCATCATCCAGGCAAGGCTGCTGAATTTGTGTGTGTTAATTAAGATTTTGATTCATTAAGCACAGCTCATTGTATGGTTTCATTGATGAGAAGGTGATTTCAGAGCTGGTGCCAAGCAAAAGGAAGTTTCTTCTGGTCCCATCCTGCCCTTGTTTAGCTGATGTACGACAGAAGTGGCTCCTAATCTTAAATGCAAATTAAAAGAGAGCCCAAAGGGAGCGCGTCTGAGGGCCCTGGCAGCCCATCGACTGGCCGGAGCGAATGCACCACCAAGGTTCCCTGCCCACGTCAAGTTTTCTGGGGCATTGCAACGGTTAAGAGAGCTTGCCGAAATCCGGCATCCCGATCCCCCAGCCTTCATTTATATATACAGAAACATCTTCTCCTGGATGGCATTACACGGCATAAAGAGGTTAGTGCTATAGAGATAGGGATGGCCACATTACTCATGTGCAGCCAAGTGCTGAATCATCTGGGTCACCTTATGAGATGTCATCTATACTTGTCATATATATTTCACAGAAGGGATATTTCCAGGATGTTTTAGAGAGCATTAATATCATTTATATGTATTGCTTCTTTTATCTCTTTGCATAAAAAGCCAGGTGTATTTTTTTGCCGTGAATGCGGCCACCCGGGACTTGTAAGGAGAGAAGAGTTATAGCTCAAACATTTCAGAAATCTCTAAAATGCACCTGCAATAGTTTCCTCATCCGTCACCACGCTGTTATTTTAAGCTTCAACATCCTGGGACTTCCCAAGCCTCCAAGTGAGCCTTGCATGTCCTTTCTCCGTGCCCTCCTGGAAATTAATAACTACAATCAGCAAGGTGGACCAGCTTCTCCATGGGGGGAAATCAGCCCAGCACCAGTGCAAGCCACCAAGCCTTCCTACTGTATGCCAGCAGAAGACCTGGCCCTGAGCTCTAGACTAGGAAATACTGATCCAAGACCCAGAGGGGTGTGAATGATTCGTCTTGAGGCACTTCAGTATCTTCTCCTCTGGCCCTTAAAGCAGGAACTACAGGGATTCATAAACACAGAAAATAACTTGATTAATTCTATCTGAACATCAAGAAATGAGAGGGTCAAGATCAGAGACTGGTACTTATTGTGTCCAGTCTGTGCCTAGTGCCCAGCTTTTTTATCGATACTGCTTTTTCTTCAGAAAGAAACCCAGCCAAGTTACTCTGCTGGCTCACTGTACTTTTAAGAAGTGCTTTTGGTCTCATGAGAATGCATCAAAATTTTGATGCTTAGCAGAAAATAAAAATATTTGCACTCAGTTCATTTCTAGAGCTGCACATAAAATTCTCCCCCTCAGGGCATATCCAAGGAAAAGACTAGAAATAAAATATAAATTCTAAACAGCAGTAAAATGTTTATCGCTTTGGGGGTTATGAGTGTTCAGCTTTTATTACTACGAAAATCAATTTACTGAACTTAGGTTTACTGCAAAATCACAAAAGTGAAAACCTGAATTCATTCGGCATCCACGGCTTCGCTGCTTCTCCCTTCCCGTGCCCGGGAGAGCCGTGTCCCACATGGCCCCGCTCACCGCCTCCTCCCCACCACGGCTCCTCTCCCCACGACAGCCGAGCCCCACTCCATGGCTGGCAGCCTACCTGGGATCCCTCCCGCTCCACCTCTCAGAGAAGGAGACTGAGAGTCCAACCTGAAAAAACAAACCCCGAAAAAAAGAGGAAACGGTCCATTTCCTCTGCCAAGACTTTCCGTTGTGTTTATGGCCCCGGCATGAGCCGCGGTTTGGGATGGGGATGCAGGATACGGCTGAGAAAAGGGGCTGCGGGAACCCTCATGTGAACTTCATCGTAGTGGAACTGGATTAGTTGCTGGAAGGTGCAAATCTGCATGTTCAAAATAATATTAGGATATTGTAATAGTGATTCAAATGGTCAATATAATTCAAAACCGGATAAGTAGGTGCAGAGAAGTCACTTCACTGTGGCTGGGTATCATTCAGTGCAACCCAACCCCCCAATGAATCCCAGGTAGCCACTCCTCTACTTTCATTTCTGGAGTTGTTAAGGCTAAAGTCAATACACATTTTAACAGAGCTAATGGAAAGTGGGGCAAAGAGTTTGGCCAAAGCGCTTCAGGCAAGTCCCTTAGCAGTGGCTCAGAAGAGACCCGTGGCCAGGCTGCCACAGCAGTAAAACTTTACAAATCCTTCACAGCCCGGCACATTCCAACCCCAGAGTCCCAGTTCTCAGTAAATGCAAATATTTCATCTAAAGAGAATTTCAGGCTGTTGATAATTTCTGGAAAAATTGTAGCAGAAAAAACCATTTTTTTTTCCAAACCAAAAAAAAAAAGAAAAAGAAAAATATTGAAAGAGGGTTAGGTCAGCTCTACAAATAGTCAAAGCAAACGTTTCGGGAGCGATGAGGAGGATGAAAGCCGCCGAACCGAGCGAGTCAGCAAATATCTGGGGATAACAGCGAATTCCGGGAAGGAGAGGTGCAGCTCGGGAGAGCGTGTTTGGGGTGGGAGGTGAAACTCCTACCCGATATTAATAGGTTTGGCCCGCTCTCCGTGCTGAAACGTGGTCAGAAACACATGAAAACAAGGTGCGTGGGATGGAGGGGCTGTGAAGCCTGGTGTGCCAGCCAGGTTGGGTACCGGGGTGACACGCAGGCTGGGTACCGGGGTGACATGCAGGCTGGGTACTGGGATGCCAGCCGGGCTGGGTACTGGGGTACAAGCCAGTTTGGGTACCAGGCTGCCACGCCAGCTGTGTCCCTGCACCCCATGATAACAGGGTTCAGTGCTGGTACCAGCAATCACCCCGTGGTGATGGGGGAGTTTCTCTTCGGGTGCAGGGGACCTGGGAGCCGGTGCACACACATTTCCACTTTTGCCGCCCAAAACAGAGCGAGTTTCCCAGATTTTGGGGTGTGGGGGGGTGTCTGTCCAAGGCGGCCGGTGGGCAGCCCCGAGCACAGTCCCTGGCTCTGCATTTGAGGGGGGCCTTGTACAAATGAGGTGCTGCTGGAGCGAGCCTCGGCATCTCCCCGCAGAGAGCCCGCGGCGCGTGCCAAGCCCGCAGGTTGATGTGGAGCCGTGGCTGGGGCAATGTAAACAGCCCCGGCTGCGGGCGCAGCGTCCGGCCCTGCCGCCGCGCTGGTGGGCATCCCCAAAATAACAGCCAGGGCTGGGACCAGAGGGTCCGTCCCCTCCTTGGGAGCACATGGGCTGGAAGGAACGTGGGGAGGTTTGGAGCAGCGCTATGAAAACATTGCGGCTGCTGGAGCCCCTCTGCTGGGAGGACAGGCTGGGAGAGTTGGGGGGGTTCAGCCTGGAGAAGAGAAGGCTGCGGGGAGACCTCAGAGCCCCTTCCAGTGCCTAAAGGGGCTCCAGGAGAGCTGGGGAGGGACTTCTTACAAGGGCATGGAGTGATAGGACGAGGGGGAAAGGCTTCAAACTGGAGGAGGGGAGATTTAGATGAGTTATCAGGAAGAAATGTTTCCCTGTGCGGGTGGTGAGCCCCTGGCGCAGGTTGCCCCGAGAAGCTGTGGCTGCCCCATCCCTGGAGGTGTTCAAGGCCAGGTTGGACGGGGCTTGGAGCAAGCTGGGCTGGTGGGAGGTGTCCCTGCCCATGGTAGGGGGGTGGAACGAGATGATCTTCAAGGTCCCTTCCAACCTAAACCAGTCTATGATTCTATGGGCCAATATTTTTAAGCCCCATTTTGCCATTGCAGTGACCCCCCCATCCTGCGGCCAGCGGCATCCCTCAGCCCTTTAGGGCTACGTAGCACAAACAGCCTTTGCGTTACACTTTTTTAAGCTCAGCACAGTTTGCTTCCATCCTTGCTAAGGGCACAATACCCACAAGACAGCCTGAATGGCTGCGTAGGGGATGCCGTCCCCCGGCACCCATGAGCACGACCCCCTCCACACGCAGATGGGACTTCTGCCCTTCCCCTTACGCCTTGACACCCCTCTGGCAGTCCCACCCCAGCTGAATTTTTCAGCTCTTGCACCAAAGCAGCCCCTCAAGCTTGATCTATCTATCTTGCAAAAGATGGAAAGTGCTTTACAATTTTTCCAAAGGTCATCTGATAACCCTGTCAGGCTTAATTGTGCCATAATCAAATCCCCCCTCGGCACGGGGCGGGATGAATCAATCGCGAGCAAACACTGCTGACAGACCCCGCCGACATGAAAAGCGTGAGCTCACAAATAATTTATTAAAAATGTGCACAATGGAGAGGATTCTTTTTCATTTCCTAAAAAAAAAAACCAAAAACCCAACTGAAAAAAAAAAGGTTTTCTTGGCTTGCAAGGGAGCAAACAAGAGAGAGGGGGGAGAGGCATTAAGCTGTGGTGAATGCCGGAGGAGGGGCGGGTGGGATGCAGGAGGATGGGCTGCACTGTCTCCACCGCAGGCGCTCGGCTCTGGGCATCGTGTCGTGCTCCGGAGCCCGGGGAACCTTTGCCCCTCATGGGGCGGCTGGAGGTTATATCCACCGGGGGACGCATGGCCACGCTGGGGGCTGGGGCAATGCCTCCTCCCCGAGGCACCGGAGTGGGGACATTGGCTTTTTTCAGCCCCACCCCCCCACCCCCCAGCTAATAGCTCCCGATTTTGGGCCACGGTGTCCTGCCCGCTCTGCCCAGCGCAGAGCTCTGCCCGTACTGTCTGGGACGGTTAGGTGCCTGTCTTTAATTCACAAAGTTGTCACCTCTTGGCATGGAGAACACCACAAACCTNAGCCCCACCCCCCCACCCCCCAGCTAATAGCTCCCGATTTTGGGCCACGGTGTCCTGCCCGCTCTGCCCAGCGCAGAGCTCTGCCCGTACTTTCCGGGACGGTTAGGTGCCTGTCTTTAATTCACAAAGTCGTCGCTTCTTGGCATGGAGTACACCACAAACCCGCTCGGCTGATTCCTGTTTTTCCAAGAAGAGGAGCTGTGCCTGTCACCTCCAAGATGCCAGATGACGGATCGGTGATGGGAACCTGTAACTACACCCGCCGCCCTTCCCCTGGGTGCCCAGAACCATGTGCCCCAACGCAGAGGCACAAACCGCCCATAAAGCCATTGCAAACCCGTCCCCAAGGGTCGATTCCCGCTGGGGACGCGCTGCCAGGCCACGCGCGGGGGGGCACGGACAGACACGTGGGGCTGGGTGCCTTTCCAGGGATCGCATCCTGCTGCAGTGACTTTGCTGTGACGCTGTCTGCGTGAGCAGGATGAAGAAGACTGGATTCAAAGTTAGCTGTTAGAGCAGTATGGGTCTTGCCTAGGAAAGGCTTTGAATTTTCCTCCGCACTGAATTTATTTTCCAACAAAGCAGACTCCTCCTCAAAAAAAATCCTGGTGAAATGATACATGCGGATGTTTTAAGTTACAGAGGTGCTGAGTTTTGCATCCTTTGAATAACATTTGGTTGGCATCACTGGGAAGAGAAAAAGCACATGTGAAAAAAACCCTGAATTCTCCCCCAAACTGAGGCTGTTCTCCCTGGAGAGCTTCAAGATCCTCCCAATGAACATTTCCCTCTCCACAAAACTGAACCCTGAGGCTCCTGTGTGAAAACTCTCCACCCCCGTACAAATTGCCGACACAGTCCGAGGGACGATGCTGATCCCAATTCAGGATCCTTTGGATGACTCTCCCGGGGATGCTGACGCAGGGTTCCTGGGCAGGACCTGCGGCTCCAGCACCAGCACTGCCACTGTGATGGGATGCACATAGACGTGCTCCTTTTGGCTCTGCAGCACTCGGGGTACATATATTTGAGGTCCTACACAAACAACCCCTCTGCCGTAGGCTGGTGGAAGAAGGGGGAGAGCTTTTCTCGCCGCTACCACCACGCCAATCCACCTCAGTGGGAGCGATGTCCTGATTTCCAAACTCCTTTGAGCATTTACGTGTGAGTGTTTATTTATCAGCAAAGATTTCACGCTAAATATCCCCATTAATCCAGGTTTCCAAGCCAACAAGGATTCCACAAAAAATGTCTCTATTAATCAAGCTTTCAAGCTACTGATTTCCAAAAGGAAAATTATACATTATATGTAGATTAATTAATAGACTTCCCCAGCATGAAGCGAAGCCACCAGCCCCTCGCCGATCCCTCAAGCCATGATGATAACCATAGTGACGCCAAGCTGACTTGTTCTTTTTTCCCATACGACTATTGCAGGAGGGCTGTCAGACCGACCTCATTTCCCACAGCAACGGGAGAGCCCCGCAGACGCCGCTCACATTAAATATGGGAAATGACTGCCACCTCCAGCCCTCCGCCTGCTACTGGAGCCAGCGCCTCCCGGCCCTCCTGGGGTGACTTGGGGAACCTGGAAACTTGTTTTCCCGCTTGCTTGTACCGCAGATATAAACAGTGGGGCTCAGAGCGCAGAAACACGAGATGGCAATTAGCCCAGAGCTATTAGCTGTGCCGGAATATCATATACTCCAAGCTTCCTTGATCCACTGGAATTTATATGACCGTTAATGGGGACTGTAAATTGCTGTCAGTGGGGATAACTCGATCCACGTTTTTTTGGAGAGGTGGAGGGACGGGGGGAGTGGGGAGGAAGAGGGGAAGGTGCCCTGAGACGGACATGAGGAGCTGTACAACGGCTTTAAGGCACCGCTGTCTACTGGCATATAACAGATAATAAAAATATGGTTTAATTGAAAATGTAAGGATATGGTGTCAAAATAAAACGTCTCAAGGACAAGTAGGGAACATAAAAAAGTCATAGCCCATGCTGTGAGCATCAGCTGCACATCATAAAGATACATTAATGGTATATTTCTTTAAAAGAAATTTTCATACTTGGGGGTTTTATGAGAAATAAGAGTTTAAAATATTAAAAGTGGAAATTTTATGATTGTAGGGGAAAAAACTGTTCAGATGAAGGTGGCGGGAACGGCAAGAGTGCAGAAGTAAAGCACTGGGACCTTTGGCGGTGCCGGCAGTGACCGAGGGCAGTGACTGAGGGCAGCGACCCTGCCGCGCTGAGCCGGGGTCCCCACCGACCTGGCGTGTCCTCCCTTCCCTCTACCCCTTCTGCATCCACCAAAACCAGTGGGATTTGGTATTAAATGGGAACAGAATCAGGCCCCAGAGGCCAGAGATACAGGCACAAAGTAATTTCTTCTTGTAAAACGAAAGGCAAGCAAAGCTACTTAGACCAGACCCACTTGTGTGCCAACGGACAAAAATAAAATCAATGAAAGAAACAACACTTTGCTGTCAAATTCAAATGCTATGGACAAAACCAATTAATCTGGGTGCAGGTTGTTCCTTTTTGATTCTGGGCTTGGAGAAATGTCCGAGGAAAAGCTCGCAGCATCAGAGCATCTTCACAGAACCGACGGCTTAAAGCCAGAAAATAGAGACCTCTGAGCCTGTGGCCGACCTTCCTGGCTTCATCTGGGCTCAGGGATAATCAAGAGACCCACGAGTTCATTTTTCTCAGGGGAAAAAAGCATTTTAACCCACCGACTAAAATATCCCTTCCTATTCTTCCACTTCTTTGTCAGCCTCTGGGAAGCATAACCTGGCATTTCCTTCCCCTGCCCTGCTGCTAAACCACAGGTTTCAAGGGAAAGCTCTCAAAAACGGGGAATTTTGAAAATCTGATCTCTTGTTTGCAATCATTGATGGCAAGCAGCTGTTGAAGGTCGCCGCTCGTAGGGATGGTTCTACTGTATGTTTCGCTGGCATTACCATCAAGGGGTCCTCAATGGCGTCAGGGTGCTGGGATGCTCCTGAGCCAGCTTGCGACCAGTTGCTGATTTAATATGTCTCTGCTAGATATTTACCTGCACCTCTTCTGGTTTCTTGAAGGTGAAGAGATTCTGCTGCAGAGCAGTAAGGTCCGAAAAGGATGGGCATTGCTTGCAAGGATTGCGTTTGGTATCTCACGTCTGGAGGACGCTGCCTGCCCTGCTCCAGCCGAACACGAAGGACCAGGTAAAGAGGGTTTGGCTGCGCGGTCATCTGCCAGCCCACCCTCAGGCTGGAAATTACAGCCCTGGAGAACGAAGGACAAGAATTTCACCCAAACCTGTTAGAAAAACATCTTTTTAAATCATAGACTCACAGAATGGTTTGGGTTGGAAGGGACCTTAAAGATCATCTCATTCCAACCCCTCTGCCCTGGGCAGGGACACCTCCCACCAGCCCAGGTTTTCCCAAATATAAAGGAAAATTTGTAGTATCTTGGACACCATAAATATTACTGCAGAGTATATTCTGCTTGTGTAGTGTAACTATTCATGACGCATGAATATTAACGCCCTGCATCTGAAATCTCTCTCGTGGCACTCTGTGCCCATCAGCAAACCTTCGTGGCTCACAAGAAGAGATCCGTCCCTCCCTTGATTTAAAACCTGCGCTCAATCCAGTTGTGCAAAAATTGCGAGCATTGCTCTAGTAAACTTTTTAGGAGGAATGTCCTTAAAATAAACGAAGCCCCTGTTCTCTTGGTCTCCCAATGCCGTAACAGTGTACCCAGAGACCATTTCACGCAACTGGACTGTCCACGAGGCTGAAGGTGGCATCGCTCTTCCCCACGGTCCATAAAACGTGCCTGCCGTCGTTAGGCGTCTCGGAGCCTTGTGTGGTCCATTATATTTTATGCCGGTTTCCTAAACATTCACAGTTAAATAAACTATGATAACACTTCATAAACATTTTTCTAACATGCGGAATGTTTGACATGAATTTCAGCTATTTTAAAACTAATAAACAATTGTCAATCGGACGTCGGAGACTAAGCAGAAGCCACAACTGTTCTTATGGAACATCAAAGGCATAGTAAATAGCTGATTTTTTTTTTTTTAAGTGAGGCTTTTGTACTTTTGCATATGAGCCTCAGTCAGAGAGCGGAGGGACGAGCGTTCGGCTGTGTGTTATTGTCTGCCGTGCTTTGGGTTTCGAGCAAGAAATAGGAGGTGTTACACTTCATGGGATCACGCTGCACTTAAGACATCTCCCGGTATTTGAAAAAAACAGCCGAGCAGACGTCAGGCTCCCACTCTGCCCGCTGCAGATGCCCTTTTTTTCTCCCTGGTGAAAGGCACCTTGCAAAGCTGTTTGCAGCCTCCCTCGCTCTGCCGTCCCTCCGGCATCGCTCCTGGGGTGAGCACATCCCGCAGCCCTGCCCGGTCCCCGCGCCGGGAACAAAATCAGGCAGCCTGGGGCTGAGGAGCTGCCTGGAGGACACGGGTCACTGGGGAGCCACATGGTGCGTCTGGCCTGGCTTACGGGGAAGGGGTGGTGGTGGCCCAAAGGGTGCAGCCTCCTTCCTGCACCCATCTCTCCCAAGCCACTACACGCCTGCAAGCGGGAGCAGGGTAGGGGACCAATGGCACCGTGATGGCCACCCAACTCCCTCCCCAAAGAGCATCACGGGAGGGTTTTGCGTTGCTGCAATGTCAGAGCACGGGGTCACACGCGGGGTCCCCTAGTGCTTGGGCCAGTGCCGCCAGGCAGGGATGGGGCACAGTGCCGGGGCCCCACGGCCGCCCCAAGCACTCACAGCTCCTCCCCGGCGCAGGACTGGCCCTTTGATCATGCCCCGTTGGGTGGGGAGAGGAGACAGCTCAGAAAAATATTTGTAAAGAGAAATACAGTGTCAGTGGAATATTTTTTTCCTGAGGAGTGCCCTGGGTTGGAGGAAAAAAAATAAAAAAAGAAGCTAATTTAGAATAACAGCTCATTTAGCAAGAGATAGTCAGTCTCCTTTAATCTATTGTTCGTGACATCCCAATGAGTGAAAGGTTTCCCGGCCCAACAACAAGAGCTTGTGAGCTTCGGAGAGGAAACTACCAGCGCTTAGTATTTATCTCTGGGCACATACATCAGGAAGGAGTCACCCGCGGGAGCAGAGCTATCAGGCCCGTGCTCATCCCTCCCGTGCCACGAAGGATGTGCGATTCCAGGCGAGATGAAAGTTGTCCCCCTGTTTGGGATGACGGATGGTGGCGGGTGTGAGGGGAGGATCGCTGGGATAATCACGCTGCTTTATAAAACTAGAGGGTTTTGGAACCGAATCTAAGGGAAAGTTGTAGACTCTCAGGGCCAGATGCGCTAAAAGCTCCGGTTTTTGTCATGACACAAGACAGAAGCACTGGAGAAGTCCTTCAAAGCCATCCGCGAGGCTCACGGGGGTTTGGGATGCTCTTGCCAAGCTGCTATGGAGCTGTGGGTCCCCAGGCTGTCCCCTGTGCCCTGACCGGCTCTGCCTTCCTGGAGCCCCTCTGCCCGTACAAACCCCCACTCGGTAAAACCCCAGCGGTCCATAAGATGAGAAACCGGGAGGGTACGAAGCTGTCGAGCAGATCTCCCACCCTTCCCCAGCGCTTTCTGCAGGCTCCCGGGTGCGATGCCCGGTGAAACCACGGCAGGGACCTGCCGCAGCCTCCGCGGGCTGGTCGCTGCTCCCCTGCGCCTGGCAAAAAATTCACGCCTCCGCCCGTGCCGCCTGCGCAGATGCCCCGTGCCGCTGCTCGGGCTTGGCTTTAGACCCCTCTGCCCTGGGATGTCACTCCTTGCCGGCGCAGCCCTGCCTCTCGCATCCGCGCTGCCGCCGTCCCCCCACGCCGGAGCTGCGGGAAGGTTTCGGGCTGCCCCGCTTCGCCCCTCCTGCCCCGGCTGGTTGGGATGGGGCCGGCACCCAGTTTTTCCCACCGTCAGGAAAAGGCTGGTGAGCCCCAGCGGAGCCAGTCTGGCTGCTTTCGGCCGAGCCGGGCGCTGGGGCAGATAAGTAAACACTTGCAGCTCTGACATAAATTACTTTAGTCCTTGACAGCAGGACACTGACCAGGGTCGCCTGATAAGGGAGGGAAAGCCTTGCATGTCTCTCAGTCCCACTCAGATATTTCACAATAAATGTCACTGGGAAAGAATAGACACTTCTGTACCCATTAGGCAGCTGCATGTTCCTGTCACCTTGAGAAGAAGGGACGCATTGTCAGAGCTGTCGGAGCAGGCAGGAACCAGCTGTTAATCTGCTCTGACATCCTTTTTCACAGAGCAAGTGTGAACGGGGCGTCGCAAAAAGCCAGCGGAAAGGTGATTAAAAATAGGCCCTCAATGAACACCTACGGGCTCTGTCACTGCGCCGCCAATGGGGAGCGTCGGCCGGAGGACCAGGATGGAGGCGTCACCTGGTTTCAGCTCCATCACTCTCCACAGTCCCCTCCTGCCCGTGCCTCAGTTTCCCCTCAGCAGGGGTCACATCAGCTCCATCACTCTCCACAGTCCCCTCTTGCCCGTGCCTCAGTTTCCCCTCAGCAGGGGTCACATTGCCCAAGGGCAGGACATCTCCCTTTACTTCTGCTGGTGGCTGAAGTGCACATCGCTTTGACAGGACCATGGATCAGCCAGATCCTCCCCCAGCGCTGAGTGTTTTGGACGAGGGTTGGTTCCTCCAGTCCAGGTGACACGGTTGCAAAGTTGGCTGTCAAAGGATGAGCTGGATGAGCCAACACTGCTTCATCTGGATGGGTCCCAGCAGATGGAACAGTGATACCTGAGGGTGCCACCAGCTCCAGCGGGACACCCTGCTCCTCTGCCGGACATTACCCATGGAAACCTGCTTGTGCCTTCAGCACCAGTGCCCCGCTCCCTCCACCAGCCCGGCTGAGGGGCTCCTGCTCCTTACGGACCCTCTTGCATGGCACCTCTCATTGCGGGGGCCACCCACACTGGTGCAAGTGACATGATGCAGAAATGCTGCCAACGGGTATCCGGGGAGTGAAATGTGCCCGACGGACAGCTCTGAACTGAAGCTCCTGATGCGTCCACCTGGGAGAGGACCTGGGAATCACTGTGGCTTCGCTGCAGGCAGGCCAGAGACCCGGAGTCGGGGCAGGGAGCAGAGTGCCTGCTCTTCCATAGGTGCCCTGGGGAAAGTGGGATGCGGGGCTGAAGGTGTATTACATTCTCATTTTAGACTCTGGCTTCAAATTATTTCCCAAATGAAAGATCCCTGCCTGCATCCCCTCTCCTTTTCTTAGTGACATTATTGACCAATGTACAGAGTTCTGTAGTGGAAATGGGTTTGATTTTTGTCCCGAGCCGTTCCTGGTCTTGCAGCTCGTTGCTGACAGTGAGACTTTGCTGGCCCAGCTTTCGCTCCCTGTAAATCACCTGCACACACTCTGCCACGTCCTTCGGCTATCCTTGAACCTCCCTGTCCTGCACATCTTCAGGGCTTTGCTACTCGGTCTTTTAGCTACAGGTCCCTTTTATTACTTCAGATATTAGGAAATCTTGGGTGGAAGACATCTGCTTAGTGTCTAATGCATTTAGGATACTCATTAAAGGGATATTTCCCCCTGTTATCGCACCTCTGATCTCTGGAGGAGGATGCTGGTCGCTGGGGCTGCAGGCTGCCGTTCCCCGCTGGGACCCCACCATGGCACGGGCTGTGTCCCCCGAGCCCCGCACACCCCCGGGGACGCAGCCTTGCCTCCCACCCGGGTAGGACAAGTCTGGCCAACGCCGTGAGCCGAAAGCTCCCTCGCAGCCCCATGTTCAATATTTGATTTTGCTCCACTGTTTAGCCTTTTAATGTGGTTCTGCTTATTTTTACAGGTTTCCCAATCTGCCCCCTCCCCAGATTGTTTATATTTTTGGAAAGCCTTCTGTTTAGTGCCTGTAATACCCCTGACGTCCTTTAGCTGCAGCGGTCTTCCCTTACCCGCTCCTCTGCTGAGACTTAACTGGGATTTGTTTCAATACTAATCTCTCAAACTGTTTATTAAACCACCTCCTGATTTATCTGCAAAAGATTTCTCTTTAAGTTATAAAATTTCAATCAAAATTCCTCCGGGCATTTCGCATTCCCCTCTTACGATCGCTAAATCCTATTTGTTCCCGGCGTGACCCCCCCTTGGCTCGCAGCCCGGGCTCGGCCCCGGCGTGGCTGGAGGAGGAGGAGGCGGCGGCGTGGCAGAGAGCGCGGATGCGCGCCGCAAGCGAGCGGCTCCAGTTGCCCCCCTGCCCCGGCAACCTCCCTCCTCCCGACAAGGAGACTTCTAGAGTGGCTCTGCTGAAACCATTTCTTTCCTTTTCACCTTCAGGCTTCGCCGCTAGCAAGGCTTCCCCATTAGCAAGGGTGAGTTTTCCGTGTTGTTTCATCCCCTCGCACCTAGTTCCAAGCCCATAACATGCTAAATAATTCCTCTTCCACCTTGGTGTTTACATTCTTCAGATACTTTCCGCTGCTTTTCATGTCCCGACTCATTTGGCCCTTTGCTGGGTTATACCCGGCTCCTTTCATCTTTGCCCAGCGGAGCAGCCTCCCATCGCTCGCTCCCTCCAGCCCGCCCGGCNGCCGCTTTCTTCCCCCCCCCGCCCCCAAAAGACTCATCCACTCATCCCAGTTCTTCCAGGATGAAGTTGGCCCAAAGGATGAGCCCTTTCCCTGTGCCTGCATCCCTGTTATCCAGCAGCTTTCCCAGCCAGCTCTCTCCTCTTGGTGTAAATCAGGTGTAGATTGGACCAGGCAACGTTTTATGCCCATTTCTCACTCCGCAGGGAATACAACTGTCTAAAATCCTGATTGGAGAGGCAGCCCATGAACGCACACAGCAAAGCTTCATCCTCCCAGACTCGACCACCCTACCCTACTTCCCACATCACCACCGCAGCTTTTCCTAGGGCCCAGGGCAGCTTTTGGCCAGAGATGAGGAGAGAAAATACTTCACGTATCTGGAAAAAATATATTTGGTGTTCAGCCCTTCAAACACCTTTTGGGTTCTATTCACAAGAGGAGGAAAACCCTTTAATGGTCTCCTGCTTACCCAATAATGGCACATCAGGGGTTCAAATCCTTCTGGGGGTTTTACCCTTGATGACATTTGATTATATATTTACTATAGCAGAGGAATGGCAAGCCAGTAATTGGAATAATACAGCTACGCAGAGAGAAAAAAAATATATTAATTTAATACACACTATTTCCCCCAAAACGCAGCTCCTGACTAAAGTTAGCCAAACAAAACAGTCCACCAACTATACACAGGACACTTCAAAGAGAAAATTAAAAGGGACAAAACCAATGTGAGAGGATGAGGAATCCCAGAGGGTCCTTATCAGGATCCCTTTCAGTAGATGTTCCCATGTTTTAGTGGAAGAAAAAAAAAGCAACAACAACAAAAAAGAGCCGGGAGTGCGAGCCTCTGCGGCTGATAGAGGATTTTCCTCTGGCTAGACACAGACTCTTTAAAAAAGCTGCGGCAGAGTGTGGGATCATTAAACACCTTCAGATTCCTTCCCCACTGCCAATCACGGCATCAGCAACCGCCCTCTCCGTGGCGTCTGCTGATCCCACTTTGAAAACCTCCCCATTTATCACCGCTGGGAGAGATCCTGCTGAGACCGCTGGAGCCTGCTGCTTGTCAACAGGGCACCTTATCTTCTCCAAACATTTACTTAACCCTTTGTCTGGCAGGCCGGGAACAATGGGAGCCCGGCCGCGGCCCCGCACTGGGGATCCCAATTCCAGCCCTGCCTTCGGCAGGCGCTGCCCGTCCCTGCCTGGTCACGGGCACCGGCGGTGGGCTGAGTGAAAGGAGGATGCTGGACACCACCATACTACCAGCCTCCACCTCCGTGGAAAAGGTCACCTGCAAACACAGTAAAGCAGAGAATTAATTTTTTAAGGGTTTTGTACCAGGGACAGATGTACAAGGAGCTTTTCTAGCTCTAGGCAGGCAATGAAATACATCCTCCATAATTCAAACGGTCCCCCAAAATCAGCTACGTCAGCCCAGAGTTGGTGCAAGTCTGCTTGAAGGAATGACACCACCTTCAGAAGATGCAGCTCTTGCTGTGTACCGCTCCAGAGATCATTTAAATTTACTCTGCACTCATTGCCATTGTAAGTAGGAGATTCCAGCTGTGTCTTCATTGAACAACTTATTTCAGAGCAGGCTTTGTTATAAAAGCAGGCTTTTTTGGAGAACTTTTCTATGACGTAGCAAGTGAACCAGAGTTACGTGTTCCCGGTGGAGATGGGTCAGGCACTTGCAGCAGGAGAATGAGATCCCAACTCTCATCCTTCAGTGCCACAGGGGAGAAGCCCACGGGGCCAGACCCTGGTCCCAGCAGCGCAGAGGCCCTGCTGTGCCCCCACTGTGCCAGCACTTAACGAGCCGAACGGCAGCGATGAGGTACCTGCTGCCAGGAAGGATGCCCATGGGGTCACAGCTGAGAAATTATGGCATTTTTGGCATGAAGAACCTCAAGGCTATACATCCTCACTTCAGAACAGGCCTTTAGCAGCCCCACAGCAGCTGATGGCGGGTACAGAAACACTGGTCCAGCAACACAGAGGGATAAAAAGCCGTAAGGAACCAGAGGACATAGAGATGAGCTCTCCCAGCTCAGTTGTCCCAGTGGTGAACAACCCGCAGCAGACCGGCTCAGCGGCTGCTCTGAGGACAGTAACAAATGGCTGCGTATTTGAAGCCGCGCTTTAAGTCTTTGTATTGTCGTTGTAATGCTTTGTGCCGTTATCTGTGACAAGAGCCGGGAGTTCACATCTTTATCTGGGAATAAAGACTCACAGATGACGGCAGTGTTTGACGGTATGACAGCCTTGGGAAATCTGGAATATAGTTAGCAACAAACAGCCCTTCCAGCACAGCGGCGGTGGCAGACCGATGCTCCTTTCTTAATCCCAGTCTGGATAACTAGATTCTCTGAAGTGTTTTAATTAACTGTCCTTCATGTACTCGCTTAGCAGCGTTGGGAATGAGGTTGATATACGTGTAGTTGCTTCCTCGTACTTCAGCGAGTAACGCTGTCCAGGTGGTCTCCCTAATCCATGTGGAGGGAATATAGGAAGGGATAAGCAAGAAATTTATATTTCCAAATCATATATATGTTATATCCATATTGTCACTTAGTTACATACTTAATTAAGCACACATTCTCAGCCTTGGGGATAGGTTCTTGAGTTCTTAACTCATGGGCCACTTAACGCAGCTTAGGACCCTTTCTAAGGAGAGGGGTTATTTATTCTTCAGCAATGAGTATTTATATCGAGTGTTAGTGCTGGCAAGTGACTCATGCTGTATTTGCGCGATGTTTGGCAGGCTGGGGTGGCCTTGCGGACACCGCACTATTGTTACTGAGATGCAGGCATGGACCTTCAGTAAAGGAAGGGACTCCTTCAAATATAGCTTAGGATGCATCTGCGAAAGCTGCATTCTCCCAGCCCGTGGGAACGAGAGAGGAACAAGAGTGACGTTAGCGGCCACTCCAGGGCAGAATGAGCTTAGATATCTAAAGGCCATCCCTGTAGGACAGGGGACCATGACCAGAGAGAAAGAAATCAGCAGCATGGGCAGAGCATGCAGAGGTGTTCAGGACTTGTGAGTGCACAAGCAGAGAGCTCTGGTCACCTTCTCCAGGGCACCAGCACATACTCTTCAAACATTGCTCACAGCACAGCAGAGCCCTGGACAGCGTTAGACTGCGTCCTGAACTCCAGCAAGTGCTGAAATAGTACTTAGACCGCTCTGTATTTCACTGAACTCAATGCAAAGACTGCAGCAGGAGTTAGGTCGAACAATACGCATTGAACTTTTTCTAGTGAGAACTAAGTCCCTTTACGTAAAGAGGAGCTCGTCAGAGCTATGCAGCTACTCAGAGAGCTAATGTGTTGGTCTTAGATCTATAGGAAAGTTTCGTGATGCTCTCATGTTACTTTCCATCTTTGTTGGACGGTGGAAGTGCCAAATTGCTCCAACTGTTAACTTATTTTTCCAAAGACCTGTGACCAAGAGCTAGTGTTTCTTCAGTGCCCCTCCGTTCCCTGCCCCCCTCCCCCTGGCTTGTTCCACGATTTTGGACAAGGAACACACAAGCTTTCTACTGATAAAACAGAGACAACATTCCCTTGTCTTATGTCACGGTTTTGAAAGGATGTTGTGACAGGGAGAGAAGCACATAGAAGTAGGTCAAAGGAACGGTGTTATATTTTAAATGATGTCTGAGAAACAAGCACCCGCCTTTATTCATTTGCTAAAAAAACAAAACAAAAGAAATCCAGGATGTAAGCAGCTCAGGTAGGTTTGGATCTAGAAGGGGCTTTTGACGGGGAAGGAAAGGAGGCGTTGGATGTAGCTTGTACAACATTTGTCCTAAGAAGAGCTATAGGAATGCGACATATATTTAGCCAACATGCCTTGAACTATAGAAGACACTGCTGTCTAACTCATGACTCCCATTTCCTCATGTTTTTATTGCGAAAGGCTCCCTGAAATTGCCAGACATCTGATGTATTCCACTGCGAGTGAAGATAGTCCTTCTGGCACGGAACACGCAACCTTTCGTTTTTACAGAGCGTTGCTGGGCTGACTGGTGAAGTGGCTGTCATACTGCAATGGCGTGCTTTCCCCAAGTTAAGTGACATTCCCGTACCCTTGGCAGCAGAAGACATGTTTCTCCTGCCGTGGAAGCGTTTGGAGGAAAGCCCCGCGTGCTTTGGCAACGCCAGCTGGGTACCTGGCAAAGATCACTCAACACCGCCTGCCCTCGCTCCATCCCTCATTGCCTCCACTATGATAATGGGAGCCTGCAAGCATGCTCCTCCTAATCCCAACAAGGAAAAGTGGAATTACATCAGTCTTAAAGGAAGAGAAAGACATCACTTTCCAGATGGATGAGCTGCAGTGTCTCCTGTCTGATTTAGGAGAGCGGGGATGGACCACAGTTCTAGCTCACGGATGCAAGCAGGGGAGCACAACCCCGATGCACAAGTTTCAACATGAGCAAGGGGGATTAGACACAACGAAGGCGACGGAGCTGCCATTACACACTGAGTTATCACACAGTGGTCCCATCAGTGCAGTTAAGAATTTAACAGCAGGGGTTAAAGAGGTTTTTCTCCACCCCACCAGCGATGGGCAGACATTTCGCATTGGCGTTGGGCTGAGAGCACCCCCAGACCTTTGCTGCTGTTCAGGTGATGTCACCTACTGTTTAGGTGATACGATCCAGCCACACGCCTGAGCTTCAATTAATAGTGGTAAAGATAAGGAAACCCTTTTGGGATCATCAGAAGTACTCATGGGATTTTTGGAGCATGCGCGTCAAAGCCGCAGGTCTGTGCTGAGCTCTCCTGCCTTTCCCTGGCGCTGGCTCTGCAGGAGCACCAACCTGCCTGCACAGAGACCAAAGCCTCCCTGGTTAGCGATGGCCGACAGGTCTCTGCTGCCATAGCACCGGGTGCCCCCACAAGTAAACTCTAACTCCTTTAGGGGGAATATTCTTTAGGAAGAGAGAACTAGTCTGAAAATGCCTCCTGTCTTCCTCTTCCAGGCATTGAACAGAACGAGGGTTTTTTTTTCCCCTACCTGAGCCATTTTTGTTTAGTTTAACATAGAAGGATGACTATCAGGAGGCAGAAGCCATTGTATTGCTTTGTTCTGCAGCTCGCATAAGTCAAATCTCATCTGCAGGATTTCATTTCAGAATAGACATATCTGCACCAAGCCCACCAAGTCAAGAACCGGGTTTTCACTCGCCCTCTTCAGACCCCCTGTGCCCCAGCCCTGCCCAGCGCAGCAAGTTGCTCTGGTGGTAGCAATGCCCGGTAATAAGCTGTCTCCTGCCGTGAGGATCACAAGGCTGACTGCAACTCACTGGGTCTGAGACCTGAATGGAGTTGGAAAAGAGTCATTAAGCCCATGAAACATCAGTTAAGACACCATGGGACTTTGCCAACCAGAAATGAACTGGCTGTTAATTAAGAAGACCAGATGCGGTAGGTTACTACCCACAAGCGCTGGCTTCCTCGCTGTCTGCTAGCTTGCCACTGACACAGCGGTGAGAGGAGAACCGATGAGAGCCCTGTGATTATGTTTTACACACCAAAAAAACCCCCACATTATGAACTTAATTTGACGGAAGATGGTTATGAAGCAACACAAAATGACATGAGATACACACAAGACCATCATCAGGAGCCATGGGAAGGGTTAGAATAGAAATAATCCCTTAAAAATGCTCAGCTGTTATCACAGCAAAGCTGGGTTTTAGCTAATAAAACAGCTGGGACTGCCTGCATTACCCCGCTAATCCCAAACACAGATAAACAGCTGCAGGTGAAGCTCAATAGGTGAGCTCTTCTGGGCTATGTCCCGCCAAACTTGAGCACAGAAACCCTGAAAATTGCATGTCCTCATGAGCAGTTTGGGAACAGGGGCAGAGAGGTCCCAGACCCAAGCCCCAGGAGGGAAGGGAGATTTCAAGCCTCTCCACTGGTGAATGAAGCACCTCTGCAGAAGCCAAGATTACTTCAGATCCTGAAGCCGCATCCCTGAGACAACACAGAATTTAACACAGGTGGTGTCTGCAGTGGCCCCAGGCAGGAGTGGGTCCATGGCTCTCACTTGCCCTGGGCTTGCTTGGACTCTGAGCCTTGTGTGCTGCACGCCAGGAGAACAGCGAGTACTCACGTGGGGGTAAATGCTGCGTCGTCGGGGGTGGCTGCTGCTTACCTGAGCCCACCTGGGACCAGCAGTGCCTTCACCTCCCCTCTCCACCAACACCCAAGCACCCAAATGACCTCCCTGTACAGCCTGGCCCCTCCCACCAGGACTGGGGGACATCCTGCTCGCTCTTAAATAAGCACCGTCCGGATTCAGCCCGTCCTCACTGAAATACAGAATCACAGAACAGAGAATTGTCTATGTTGGAAGGGACCTTTAAGATCATCAACTCCAACCATTAACCTAACACTGCCAAGGACCACCACTAAACCGTGTCCCTCAGCAAGTGAAACAGGCTTTGATAGAGGGAGGTGGTTGCAGAGGAAAGCTTTGGGCAGTGGCTGATGGACGTGCTACAGCCGGGGATGGATGGGGGATAGTGCCCTCCTCTCATTTGGGCCACACAGCATTGGCATCCTCTGCTCTGCATAGGGAAGCGTGGAATTAATATTTTATACATAATTAGTCATTTTTCACTCATTGTCACTTCTATGAAGTGGCTTCAATCTGCAGAGAATTTAGCCGGAGGGGTATAAAATAATATTTCAAGTTCCAACACTTTCATTGATTTAACATTTTTCCAGATACTCCTCCCAGTCCTTACTTACATTGCTCCTTTACCTGTCATGGTCTTCTTTTAGGCATAATTTTGTTATCTATTACTTTAATCCCAAAATGGTGAGGGAGTGCTACATGAAAAAAAAAAAAAAAATAATGGGAAATAGGCCCGGCAAATGGAGTTAAGGAGAGATAGGAAGGAGCCAGGGTCTGTCAGCTCCCCGGGGCCCCGCAGGATGCCTGCAAATGACAGACAGCATTTCCCGAGTATCAGACGAGGCCAAACACATTTCTTGATAAACTAATTAAGTAAATGTGTTGAAACAATGTGAGTGTGACCGGGTGCTCGCTCCTCTGCGCCGCGCTGGCTGGGGCTGCTCCCGGGGCAGGAGGCAGCCCTGCGGCTGCTGAGGAGGGTGCGGCGGGGGGTAAAGCATCCTTCCAGGGAGGCGGCACCCAAAAAAGTGCAATTTGGGAGTGGGTTATGACCAGGGTGCCTGTTGGAACTGCTCAGAAGGGCATCTCCAGGGTCTGCTTAAGAGAAGCTCAGTGGGTGACCATCTCTGGGGCCACCATCCCAGTGTGCTGAGTGAGTGAGAGTCACTTTATGGGGTTTGCCTGACACAAAGTGGGGCACGCCGCGGTCCCCGTTGGCTGGGGTAGCACATGGGAGCAGCCGTGTGCTGGGGGCTCAGCCCCAGGGCAATGCCCCAACCCACGAGGGAGACATGACATTTTGTGGGTGAGACTGGTGGGTAAATAAGGGCTGCCAGCCTGGACCAGTTGAGCATCGGCACTGGGAGAACTGGGGGACATGGTGCAGGGAGCTTTGGGCAATGGCTCTGAGTAAAACCAGCTGCATATGTTATTTAGTTACAGTACTGGTGCTGCAGGGGTCATTGCTGAGAGCGAAGAGGAAGATGGTGGTGATACCCTGGAGAGGAAGGAAGCCCAGTGCATCCATGACCTGCTTTAGGGGGTGGGCTGGGAGGCAGCTGCCCTGGGGTACCCCGAGCTCACGCTGTGTCCATCAGTTTAGTGCCGTGCATTCAGCTCACACATTCACACCGGACCATGGCCGTGGAGCATTTATGCCTTTAGATCTTCTATTTCTTCACCCGCACAAGAAGCACCACCGAGTTCAGCACAATGTCCTGGACATTTTCTGCCTTTATATTTTTCCTGCAGCCAAAAATAGCCAGCAAATTCTCAGGAGAGCGGTGCCAGGGCTGCGGAGTCGGTGGCTGCTCTCTGCCCGGGCTGGGGACTCCCTTCCTCCACCCGCTCAGGGCCAGACCCCCGGCAGCAGCAAAAAAGAAATATTCCCATCCCACATAATTGCTCGCAGGATGAAAGATTACATCCTATCCTTCCTTCTCCTCCCTCTCGGTCCTCCGCTGCCTTCCAAACATGACGTTGGGCCGCGCGTATCCTGAGCAGCGTTCGCTCAGACATGACAACCTGGACTTGACCCCTGAGGTTCTGGCTCCACAGAGTCTTCCTGGCCATTTCGGGCAGCAGGAACCTCTGTCAGCGCCGGTGATGGATGGGTTCAGTGGGAGAGAGGCCTACAGACAAAAAGTCTCATGAACACAGCGACAGGCAAAAAAAAAATAGACCCTGAGCGGCAGCAGCTCACTCCAAGCAGAGCTCATGGTTCACAGCCACAAAGGGCCGTCCCTCCTCANCCCTGAGGTTCTGGCTCCACAGAGTCTTCCTGGCCATTTCGGGCAGCAGGAACCTCTGTCAGCGCCGGTGATGGATGGGTTCAGTGGGAGAGAGGCCTACAGACAAAAAGTCTCGTGAACACAGCGACAGGCAAAAATAAGATAGACCCTGAGCGGCAGCAGCTCGCTCCGAGCAGAGCTCATGGTTCACAGCCACAAAGGGCCGTCCCTCCTCGGGGCCACTTGGTTGTCACCATCCTTTCTGCAGCCCATGCTGTAGACAGAGAGCTTTTTCTCTTGCCCAGGCGTATGTTGGCTTTTGGGCTTTCCCACCCTTCAGCTTAACCGCCAACAGCTGGAAATAAAGCAATTAACAGCAAACGTTTCTCTGGTGTGTTAAGAAGCAGCGTGTGGGCTTTCCAGGTGGAGCGAGTGCCATCGCAGACAAAGTAAACGCCTGAGGCCACATCTCTGTTTATCCACGACTGAACTCCCAGGAAAGCAGATGGTCCACGATGGTATCTCCAACTAAACGGTGCGATTGGTCTGGCTTGGCCGGCAGGTGACTTCATTATGTTGTGCAGGGTCAGGACAACCTCTGGGCAGGATCCACCTCCTCTAGACTGTGCCACCTGCAAGATGTCACCAAACTAGAGGGGCTCTGGCATCCCTGCCCAGCGCCCACCCCTCGCAGCTGCCAGTACACCCTGGGCTGGGGGTTCACACTGCAGCAATCCCTGGTGAGAGACATCCCGCGGAGCGATCTCAGAAACGTCAGCCTCTTGACTCCTCTGCAGCGCCTGGGCAGCAGCACAGCCAGGAGAGGAAACGAGGGCAGAGGAGAGAGGATCTGACCTTGTGTTTCTGCCTTCTTTTCCAGATTAAGCCATTTCCTTATAAGAGACACACGCCCTGCAGTCCAAATATTAGCTGAGTTTCCATTTCAGTCCATGCCATCATCAGCAGACTCAATCCCAGCATGCGTTTGTACCTGTTCTCCATTTTATGACATTTTAACATTGAAACTATTCATTTTTTAAGCCTAGTCTTTCCTTTGTGTATCCAGTGCAGAAGGCAAGGTCATCCGAAGCACCGGTGACCTGTGAGCACTGGATTGGGGGAACATCAAACTGGAGGGACAAGTCACGGCAACCCTTTGCTGCTGCCCCAGCTCCACGTGCCGGGACAAGAGCAGAGCAATGCTGCTTCTGGGGACAGCTGAATTCACGTCCCTCCTTATTCCACCACCAAAGCAGCAACAGGGGCTGTGTTGTGCAAAGCGCTTCCTTCAACCAGGGGGATCGAGGCTGAAGACTAATCCTTTGGGAACACTGACTCTCACCAAGGAACAGGGGTTGCTGCAGGACAGCGACTGTGCGTGCTCCGAACCCTTGCCCTTATTGCCTGTGCCCCCTTATTCACCTGGCGCTTTATGATGGGTTATGCTAACATACATGAAATTTAATTTCCGGTTATTAACCCACAGAAAGGTATTGCTGTTTTCAGAGAAATTACATTGCTTCCAATTAGCGTTGCCCTTTGGTTTATGGTATGTTGTTTTTCTTGAAAACCTTTGAACCAGGTTGCACACCAGCTGAAGGGCATTCTGGGGCTGTTAATAAAGATTAACTCTTTTGAGCAAATACGCGTTCCAATTCATTTGCGAGGATTGCGCTGTTGCAAAGGATCTCAGGAAATGCTAGACGGCTCTTTGCTTCCCCTTCAGTTATCTCCATGTGTATTTTGATGCTTTCCTGTTCCTGGGGTGCCATTTTCCAGCCTTGCCAAAGGAGATGTCCTCCTTTCCATTCTCACAGCAGGTTGGTCATGGCAAAGTAAGAGCTGCCTTCAGAAGCTGGACATCTAGCAACGGCCCTGCTTCTGCTGGAGAAAGGCTTTGGGCTGGCTTTGTCCAACCCCTCTGTAAAACTTGCATAGAGAAGAGGAAACTGGAAACACCAAGAAGAGAGAAATGGGGGTTATTGTCACCGAAGACCAGTGGTGTACAGATCTGTTTGACCGCCTTGCTCAGTCTTTACTCTCATTGCCCATCTCTCCCCATGCCACCATGAAATTCTGTATCTCCGAGTCAGCTTTAGTCTTTCTGCTTGTCAGGTCTCATTTACCCACCGCCTCACCTTCAGACTACCAACGTACAGTACACATAGAAAGGAAAAAGTGTCCTCAATGTATGTATTTTCACCCTGACGGGCCTTCAGCTTACTTATTATTACCTTATGCTTCTATCATGCTGCCAAAGGCCGAGGTCTTCCACGGTCATTTATTCTGTCCTTTCCTTGGACCTTCCCCAGTCAAAATACTTAAAACCGGGGGAAAAAAAGAAAATGTACCTTCAGAAATTCAGCTTTCATTCCTGCCTTTCAGCCAAACACTTCTCTAGACTCCTCGCAGCTCCCACAGGAGAAATGGGGTTTGCAGTGGGGGTACTTGTGCTATACCTCCGGAAGGTGAAGGGATGGGGATCTGTCTAAGAAGGATGACAATTCAAAATACTTCAATTGTCCTTTATTAAAGCAGTTTGCATGAGCAGCACTTGAATTTTATACTTCTTTCACTTAAATGAGGCACGCAGCCTGTCCCATTGTTCTGCACATAATAACAGATTTTCAGTTAGATCACCTGAGGAGGACATTGTTGGTGTTTCTGATTAGTTGAGGGCAACTTTTCTCTTAGGGCACTATGCCAGGCAAAGAGCCTGTCGAAGGTGATCCCACAGCTAACAACTGTCACTGCTGCAACCTCTCAAAATGATGCCGGTTGTTTATTAGCTTTTTACCACCCAAGCTATGACTTGATGCTAAGCAATGAACAACAGCTGGTGGACCTGAGCCACCCACCAGTATGTCTTCCATCTGAACTCTTAGATTTCCCCTGGCTCTGTTTTTTTTCCCTCCTGTTTTGTCTGGGTGGCATGAGGTGTAATTTTGCACTTATGGGGCTCTTCCTGCCTTGGTGCTCAGCTCCTGATGCCTGTGTTACCCCATGGATGCGCGTGACTCTCCAACCTGGAGCTCCAGGACAGAACATGGCAATCCCACCTTTATCCCCCCGCTCCAGGGAAACAGAGACACCACCCGTCTCTGAAAACCTACCGTTAGACTCTTGGAGCACCAATGTGTGGAGAAGTCCATTATCTTATGTCCCTGCCCAGGGCAGGGGGGTTGGAACTAGATGATCTTTAAGGTCCCTTCCAACGTAAACCATTCTATGATCTTCAATTTCAAGCGAAAAATCCATGAATTAAACAGACTCATTTGTGAACAGGTTTGACCTTCAGGGAAGCAAGGTCTACATGGACTTCATTACAGTTCAGGAGCATCTCACCCGCTTGAGGATGCAAACCCAAGATGAGGTCTATGTGCCGGGCAGGCACGGATTGATATATTCCTCAGCCACACTCGTTCCTTATGGAAGTGGGGGCTTCGTTCTCCACCTGTTTGAACAGCCTTGTTTAATCTACTGTCCTGGGCTCACGCCGCTCCCGAGAGCTGCTCTATGAAGCAGTGAGCCTGAGATCCGGAGTGGGAAATACTTTGCACTTATCTGTTTTCGGCACAGCCATATATCTGCAAGGATGCACGGTGAGGAAAATGGCTGCAACCTTGGTGGGTCTGCAGACATCTATTGTGAGAAGCAGCTGGGGAACAATCAAAGTAATTGCTCCGGGCCGATGTACGTGTTTCTAATGAGTCTCGTTGCAGAGGGACTTATTCAGTGTGTCTGCATTATTTACACAGGACACCACTATCAGTAAAAGGCCTTATTATCTACTCTGTATTTGTTTCTACATCTTTCAGTTTAGCAACTCTCAAGTTCAGTGTGGTTGGGGTTTTTTTTTATTTATTTTTATAGCTTGTTTCCTCTTTAGTGATATTATCACAGAGCCAATAAAAGCGCTTTCCTTCTACATCTGGTCAAGGAAAGATTTTGCTGGGTACACGAGTCATATTTCTGAAAATGCCTCCAAGAGAATATAAAAAGCTGTTGGAAGCAATTGAGTTTACTGTTGCCTTATGTACTGTCATTAATTAGGAAACGAAGCAAACTTCATTTTATATCACTTGTAATCAAAATGTTACAGTCTTAATGAGAAGCTTTCCAAGTGCCGAACCTGAAAACAGACTCGGTTCTCGTACGGCTGAGCAGGGAAGAAAAGGATACAGAGCAGCTTTGAATTTTAAAAGTCATGGCCCAGATTTTCAGGGTGACAGCGTAAGGAAGGCTGCCCCGCAGCGGAGCAGGATGAGGGCAGCTGCCCCGACGGGGCGGGCAGGAAAACTGCACGTTGTAGTTACCCGCATAACAGGGTGGCCGCTGTGATTTATTCCACCACTGCAGCATCACAGTAACTCTGGTACCTGGCTGAACTGCAGCTCACAGTCTGGCTCCCATTCTTGGGTACCACAAACGACCGATCTTCAGTAGTCACTCTTTTCTTCTGCTTTAGATTAAATTGACATTTTTGCCCCCTAATTCTGTTTTCATAGAGTTCAGAGTTTTCCTGATCTCTTTTCCTGCCTCCCAGTTCAAAACATTGAGCAGGATAAAATATAAATAATAAAAGAAATACAAACAAAATACTTTAAAGGAAAAAAAAAAAGCAGCATTTCATCAGCAACCCCTTTTTTCACAACCTTTAACATTAGGTGCCTTTGTCAAGTCCATTAGGACCATATCTGCGCTTTCCGGAGTTTGAATGCTTTCGTATATTTGGCTCCATATGAACAAACTGGTGGAGCAAACATATTAGTAGATCATTTGCCATGTACATGATTCAGATACCCAGACATGTACAAAACCCAGGCAGGGATTAACCAAGTCTGACAGCACTGAAGTGACTCCAGTTCTGTGTATGTATAAGCGATAATGAACCAAAGGCCCTGTTTGTCTTCAAATAACACACAAAATGATTAATTAGACGGAGGGGCATGAGTAATAATCACAATATTATATGCTCTACCATAATGGAACGTTGCTCTCTTCTTGCTTTGTTCCTCTAATCTCTGAGAAGCAAATATCCACAGGGTGTTACCAGCAGAGCTGGAGGCAGATTGCAGTTGCTCACAGTTTATAAGCGGCACTTCTTTCCCATTGTGATTTTATACCCCCGGGACATACAGAAAACCTCTTTAGAAAATACGCATGGTTGCTAAAGGATTAAAAGGATCTGCGGGGGGGCGGGAAAAAAAGCAAAGAGCTCCAGTTGCTGATTGCAGACTTGAACATGTTCCTATGAAATTCAATGCCAAAGTTTTCTTTGATTCAAGGTTGGATCCTGAATGTTTTGTCATAAATATATTCCTCGGTAAAAATCATATAGTTTGTCATAGAGACACATTAAAAGAAAAAAAGAAACAGTGGCTCAACCCCCTGTTTCCTGTATAGTCATCTACTTCTGATGTAAGGCAAAACTGCTCTTTCGAATATTTACTGCAGCAGCTCTTCTGGTGGTGGGGTTTCCACCCTCGGAGGTGTTGGCGGGGGCTCAGGCACAGGTCCCAGCTGGGATGACTGGGAGCTCGCTCGGGTCGCGCCTCTCGCTCATGCCGGAGTCGGCAGAGGGAGCAGCAGCCCTGACTTGCTCACCTCTCCGCAGCCCTCGGAGGAGCAGCCTAGATAGCAGGTTTCCAGCACAAACCAGAGGGCAAAAGGTGAAGCCACTACAGGGAAGTGCAGTGCCCAAGGAGGGTTAGTGGTTTTGAAGTTAAACCTACATAGACTGGTTTATGTTGGAAGGGACCTTGAAGATCATCTCGTTCCACCCCCCCTGCCCTGGGCAGGGACACCTCCCACCAGCCCAGGTTGCTCCAAGCCCCGTCCAACCTGGCCTTGAACACCTCCAGGGATGGGGCAGCCACAGCTTCTCGGGGCAACCTGCGCCAGGGGCTCACCACCCTCAGAATCAAACGAGTTATTCAGCTGAACAGCCACACTTTTTGTTTTCCTCATTTAAACAACAAAACCCATTTTTCTGTATTGGCTATATATAGCTTTGCCATCCTCTCAGTTTAAAAATATTATAGGAAAATTCCTGTCTTTGCCTATTTTTAGTTGCCATTGTCCACTTTGACATTTTGGTGTACAGTATTGACTTGGATGCGCGTGGACCTGGCAGAGGTTTTGAGGGGGTTTTTCGGTAGGAAGTGACCAGGGAACACAAGCTGTGATGCATTTCTGCATCTTAATTCATTAATTAGAGCTCAGCCCAAGGGAAGCCAGTGCACTTCCTCAAGTACCACTTTATCTTCTCCCCCAGGAACCCTTGGGTTTGAAGGGAGCGAGAAGGTGATCACACCCTCTGCGTGGGAACCAGCCCCAGACAATGGCGTTTCCCAATGCCTACTTGCTTTTTGCAGCCATATTTTTCTCCTTCAAACGACTCCCACCTCTCTTTCCTCAAAGATGACTTGTTTTGGAGGGTGCACTTTGCAAGCCAACCATGTTCAAGTGGAAGCAACATTAATTTGTTCGGTCCCCAGAGTAGTTCTGTCTCAACAACATCAGTTTCTGGTGGAAATTTTTGTCTAGGATTGCCAAAGGGCTTTCACATTCGTTTGGCAAAGTAAGCTGTTTCTACCATGACCTCTTGGTCCAACTCTGCCTTTGAAGCACCTCACATTGGCCATTGATGGACAGGGTAAATGGAGATGTGAGGAACCCTTCCAGGCTGTGCCAAGCTCTTGCTCATGTCAGAAGGACCTGAGCAAGTAAAAGGGAAGCTGTTCTTCCAGCCTACTCCAGAAACTTTACGTGGATAAGCTTGGGAAAACCGGTAACTCCTCATGATTTAACTGTTCTTGCAACATTGCAGTAACCTCTGAAACACAGAGCCAGGCAGCTCTGCCAGCACAGCTCATGAACATCAGCCTTTCCTTCACCACCACAGCACCCCATTCCCATCAGGAATTCCCCTTTCCCTTCCCCACAGCCTCTGCAGAACCCCGCACCCCATAACCGCACTCCTTGCCAGCCCTGACATTTACAAACACGCTCCTGTGACCGACCTCGGCGAAGTTGGAGTCTGATGCAGAAGGGAAAATATTCCCTTCACTTGACATACCTACGTGTTAAAATGAAACAGGCTTGTACAGGGAAAAACCTCACCCTTATCGGTGTGACATTGTGGAGTCTCACGATCATAATCCAATATTAGCGTGCGATAGGGATCCTGCTGGTGGTGCAGCCCGTGCCGGGGGAGAGCTTGGACCTTGGGAGTGACCTCTGGCTCGCAGGTCTGCCTTCACCTGCCGCACAGCCCCCAGCGCGTCCCCGCTCCAACACGGGTATTTTTGACTTTGGGAGGAGAGACAAAGGTCTGGGACCCTTCCTCCTCAGCCATTGTCCTTCTGCAAAGTGCTCTGTAAGAGGGACCAGTCGTCAGGAATACCCACATCTCTCCCACCCTCCATCACACCCCAAAAGCTTCCCAAGCTTACGGCAGGAAGGACAGTGGGAAACAGGGAGGGCTCAGCACTGGGAAGATGCAGTGGGGCTGAAGGGGAANTGCAAAGTGCTCTGTAAGAGGGACCAGTCGTCAGGAATACCCACATCTCTCCCACCCTCCATCACACCCCAAAAGCTTCCCAAACTTACGGCAGGAAGGACAGTGGGAAACAGGGAGGGCTCAGCGCTGGGAAGATGCAGTGGGGCTGAAGGGGAGGTTGGATGCAAATAAATGCTTCCTCCCATCGGTCTGCCCTCCGGATCTGGCCCTCTGTCTGCCCTGGAGGCCACAAGCTCATTTGGGTTCCCGCTGTTTGTCTTACACTTGCTCAGTTATCCCAGTTTTCACGGGCCTCGCCTTTTTAATGCAGTAATCACAGGAGGTGTGGGAGTGCCATTATCCACACTTCATTCTGCTAATACCCGCTTCCCCCACAGCACAGGGCAGTGGCTCTGGGGGGACACGTCAGCCCCACCACTCCCCTTTTTGGGTGCAGAAAGAGGTGTGGGGAGAAAGGGAACTTTGTTCCCGACAGGCACATCCCTGAGCTCCCCCTGCTCCAGGACAGCGCTGAGCCACAGCTGGATTCATCCCTCCAGACCAAACATCCCACATCAGCGGTGCAGTCATCCGAGGGTCCACCTCCAGTCACCAGACCTGTGTGAGCCAGCTGTCCTCCTCACCCATGGAGGTGCGACTGCTTTTGGAAGCACAGGCTGAGCTGTAATAGCATGAAACCAGAAGTCGAATCTTTAAGGAAAAAAAAATCAAACATTCCAAGGCTAATAAGAAACTGTAAGAATCCACTGAACTGGAACAAACCAGAGTGGATTTGCACTAGCAGAAGCTTTTTTGCCCCCTGAATAATGCGTTCAGGGGTAATACCTGCAGCCCCTGCCCAGGCTCTGGGGTGCAGGTGACAGCAGTCCTCGGCTCAAAGGTTATTGCACGAAGCAGAGTCTGGCCCACGGCCCTGCTTCTGGACAGGGATGGTGGGCAGAAGCAGGCAGCTTTTCATGGTCACCCTCTCCTCTGAGCACGGCGTGCCTTTGCTGAGGAACATGGAGCCGAAGGCCAGCAAGCTTCCACCTTCCCCATCCCACTGGGACCCACAAGATTAAACTTTGTTCCCTCACCCTGCAAGCAAATCCCGGCCAACAGGGACTCTGAAACCTTTCCTCTTTTCGTAAATAAAGTGATATATGTCAAAGCCTTATACTTGGATGTGAACCTAAGAAGCACTGGGCCAAATGATGAGCTTTGGTGCGTTAAAGCCATATGCCGCGCGGGGAGGGCTGCGGCTGAGTCCTCCTGACCCCCCCGGCACACGCAAAGCCCTGCCCGCCGCTGGCAGAGCCAAACCGGCCACACGTGCCTTTTCGTGTTTATCATCCTATAATCTCTCTGGCTCAGGGAAGGACATTTAAGATGTCAATCATACTCTCATTGCTGTAGCAATTCGTTGGTGCGGTGGAATGAGATCCTGGGAGAAACCCTCTTGAAGGAAAGGGGAGGAGAAACAGGCTGGGGAGTCTGCAAGGTTAATTCACTGGGGAATTGCTTTATTTTTTAATTCAAGGCAAATTCAATCATGCTTACTGACTATTTTAAGGAACAAAGGCAATTACCTCGGGTGCTAACACACTGCAGAGATGAGCATAGCTTGGGACTGACCCAAGTTACATCTCCAAACACAAACCAGATTTAAGTTTTTTCCAAACCAGGGGCGGGAGAAACAGGACAGCAAATAGCACTGCTCACCCGGGCAGCCGCGTACCGCTTCCCCCAGTTGCGAGAGCTAAAACTAATATTGAAGTTTAACGTGACGGGGTTAGATGACGCTGGAAACCCTCCTTTTGCTTTATACCCACTTGTAGCTCTGCCTGTACTAGATAACTACATGAAACCAGCAGCCCAGGCAGCAGCCGGGTTATTTGCACCCCACACCACATCCGTGGGATGCACATGAGCTCCTGAAAGCCCAAGAGTTGTCCCTGCCCTACCAGCATCCCTGGCCCGGACATCAGCGAGAGCCACACGCGGCTGCCGAGAGCATCCATTTATAACCGAGACAGCGGAGATCCTACTCAGCACTACGGAAAAGCTCTTTACGTCATAAATTGTATTTAAAGGCTCTTTCAAGAAGACAAGCAAATTTAAGAGGGCAGTTAGCTTCTGGCACTTAGATGCATAACTTTATTTGAGTATTCAATTTCCTCCTTCATTCATAAAGTAAACATGTGAGTTATCTGAAAGTGACTGTATACTTATGCAGTGTTTTCTTAAAAGAGTCAATAGGAGCAAGGCGACATAAAATGCTTCAGAGAGCATGACACAGGAAAACACAAGCCTTTAAATTATACACATTCAGGAAACGGTTGAATTCAGCATTTTAGATGGAAAGGTTAAAATGTTTGGGCTGAATTGTATTAAATCTTTCACCAGTAAATCCTGTAGGAAGCAGAACATTTGAAGGAGCCTACTCATTCCCAGTGTCTAGGAAAGACTCCCAGAGTTTCAAAGGAAAACGTCCATTAATCTCGTTGGACAAGTGCAATCTAATAAAAGCTGTTGTTAAATTAAGGCAACTTTGTTATTAAGTGTTTTCCAAATTTAGTCTATTTCCCCCCCCCCCAACAAAATCCCTTTTTGTTCTGAAATGGAGGACCTTTGTTGCCTTTCAGCCCAAAATGATCTTTTTTAGAAGACTACTGCACAGAGGACTGGAAGTCCACCTACTAGAGAACAGTTTTATTTACTACACATCTGCCTTTACAGGATTTTTGTATAGATAGAAGAGGTTTGGGCACCATCTTCGTGGCATAAACATCCTACTGACCTTTACGCAGCGGAGGAGGCCCCCATTGCTTCGGGAGCGCAGGAGCCCAGCAGGATCCACACTCCAGCCCCGGGGAGGACAGCGTGGCGCTGGCAGGGATGGCATTTACTCCAATTCCGTGACAAAATCCAGAGTCAAGAAACCAGGGCCATTCCTGCCACCGACCTCCCGTCGGACCTTTGGCAAGTCACTTTGCCTCATTGCAGCTCGGCCCCATCGCTGACAAAGTGTGGATGTGACAGATGACCTCTTGCATGAAGATGACACCAGAAAGTGCCCTCATCACCACAGGGTTAAAGGTGGGGAACCAAGCTTGAAAGTCTGAGAGAGATTAAACATTTTACCAGTGTTTTACCAAAAATCCCTCTGGGGAAGGGAAGGAAATCAGCTGACAATAGGACAGCATATTCACAGCCTTTTTCCAAAGTAGAACTGAATTAATACTAAATTTCAATGGAGGACTGAAAATGCATAGCTAGATATTTTTTTTTTTTAAAAAAAAAAAAGGAATTTAGCACTTGTGGAGTCTGGAGAGCCTGAGGATCTGAAGCATTGAAACTTGTGAGCTTCTCTGTGGTCGATTCAGACTTGGCTGGGAAGGGAAATTCTCAGCTTTCTTACAAAACAAACTAAAAGCAAAACAAACCACTTTTCCTGGTGAGACTTTCATTCAATTCTGCAGACTCAGGAAGCTCACGAGATAAGGCTCCACTCCGAGGATACGCTCCAAGCTGGCTGAAGCCTGGACCCAAGCTGGCAATTAGCAGGAACGCAGCACGCTTAATGAGTCAATGCATTTGGGCAACCTGACTCGGTATGGAAAAATAACCTAAACATTTGCGGTGTTTTCTGCAGCCCAATTGTGCACCTCAGAAAAGGCATCAGAGATAACAAAAAGCATGTCGGCCTCCCAAGAAACCCCCCAAATTTCCTGGTTTTGAGTAGGACTGAGAAATCGTAGGGATTTCTCCCTGACTTTTTTTTTTTTAACTCCTAGTTTTGGATCTTGGTGGGAAATTCAGAAGCACTCAAATACCGAGTTAAAAAAAAAAAAAGCTTATAAACCTCAAATCAGATTCTGGTTTTGTTTAGATTTGGTTTCTGATGAAGAGATAAGTAGATTCCTATTCTACCCAAACCAATTTCCTACTAATTACGGGCTGATCCCCAGCCTGTTTTTCTTTGGAAAAAATCAAAACCAAATTTAATGACAAGAGTAGAAGACAGCTATTTTAACTGGAAAACGTAGATGCTATTGTGGTTTTATTTTTGGCTTTTGCCTCCTGCAAATGCAAGAGGGCTTGGTTGCCATTTATTCAGGCTGCCTTTAAAAAACAAAAGAAACTCCGTCCCCGGTGACCTTGCTCAGCGCGCTCCAGATGTAACTGATTTTGTGGTTATGTTACAAGCCCCATTGACACCACTGTAACTAAAATGATTGGTGATGCACGAACCAAGCCAGAAAGGAAAAGCAAGCCAGGAAAGGAAAAGTCAAGAAGTATCTTTCATTGCAGAGCAGCCACAGGCTTCAAAAAGTTTAAGAAAAACCACTCTGTGCAAGACCTTCTGAAACGGGGAGTTGCCAAGAAGTGCCAACATCTCAAACCAGTTAGCGGTGTCTCCAACCTGCCCTGGCTCCCGTGCCCCAAAATTGTACAAGGCAGTGCTTTTCCTGCCTGTAACTTTATTTTAGAGACAGGTACGGATTCCCAGGGCAGGAGGCAGGGCAGGCCCAGTGCTCCCTCCCCACCAGCACCCCAGGGCGCTGCTCGTGCTCGCCCAACCACGCGACTGCAAGGTGATGGGGCGCGTGTGGCTCTTCTCTCCCCAGGTTTATTGCCATTAACTCCGCAAAGGTAACACCGGCTCCGAAATGGGGGTGCCCAGTGCACCCCACGCAGTAGGGGAAAGGAGGCGACACGAGGACCGATTCTGCATCTTCGTCAAAAGATACGGGCAAGCAGCAATGTCAAAGTCAATAACCTCAGGGCAGAGCCCATCTGAGAAGGAGCGCTGTTATTAAAACTTGCTTCTCAGAAATGAGTTATCCATTATTAATATTTTAAATTGTTAAATCCTTTCTAATCATGTTTTAATACGAGGCAAAGCTGCATGATTTAAAAGCAAAGCCCAAGCCGCTGCCAATCACTCCTGGGCATGCAGCAAAGCAGGAATACTGATGAGACCAACTCTCCTGCAGGGAGAGATACTTCTGGAACAGCTTTGCTGGGTCCTCGGCCTCCTCCCAGAGCAGCTGTGTGGCCTTTCATGCTTTGGGACTTTCCTGGGAGCCACAGACACTGCAGGAGCACAGGGCCAAGCTGGCACACCAAGCCCATGCCCATAGACCCCCTCTGTGGATGCGAGGGTGGATTTAGGAGCAAGCTCTGCGACATACCCAGACAGACACACATCCAGGAACAACATCCCTTTTCCCTTTGTTTTTATCATGGGCTTTCTACACTCTTGTGGAACTACAAGATCCTTCTGGCCCCTCCGCACGCAGGAAGGATTTCCTCCTGGGGAAAGCCTGTTTTGGGGCACCTGTAGCACCGCTGCCACCAGCGACCCAAGCTAAAGGTGTGGGTTGCTGTTGACTGGGATAAACTTGGTTATGGAGGAGTGACAGTCTGCTTTTATCACTTGTTCCTGTCAAAGGAAGGTGATGGCAACATGTTCAGCTACACCCGAGTGCCAAGTCAATCCCAAATCTCACCTCATTATTGTATCTGTATTGCTAAATAGAGAAATAATATATCCATATTATATCCACAATGACATAATACTTTTTAAATGCTGTAGGACAGCAGAAAAGCAAACTTGCACCCTTCCAATGGAACCCCCATGGAGTGAGGCTCAAACACCCCCATTATTCCTAAACGCTCACCATAAGCCATCACCTTCCGTGGAAGTCCTCTGCTCCTGTTTGGTGCTGAGGCATTATTAATCAGGGAGGAAAGATGTCAAGGTCAGGCTCAGGAGTGACAATCACCCTGCGATCCCCATCCAAGCTGCTTCACAGGGATGGCCCTGCCAGTGACAGAGCACCACAGCACGGGAACGTGCTCCCACAAAGCAAACAAAGGTGGATCTGAATAAACTGCCTCCCCAAAAGGCCACTTCATGGTGCCCTTCGAGCAGCAGCTTCCCCATTTAACATTTATGCCTACAGATCCCGATACACAGCAGAGCATCTGTTACAGCCTCCATCGCACTCGGGGTAATGATTAACACTGCCCATTCCACCTTGCCGCTCACCTTAGCCCTCCTGCCGGCACAGGGAGGGGTGGTGTCTCCGGCACTATTCTCCTACCCCGCTCGCTAAGGCCGTAGCACTAAAAGCAGCTTCAGGGCCCCTCCAGCGGGAGGTCGGAGCGGGCTCCTGCAGCTAAATGCCCGTCGTTTCCATTCATTTCACGAGCCGGAGCTATTCTTCTTTATTACAAGCAACGAGTGAACAGATGGGAAGAACGATACCAACACCTGAAATAACAGCGACGTTAGGGCCCCGCTCCGTGTCCCGTCTGTGCCCACCTCTCCTTTCCTCCCATTCAGTCTTTCGGGCGGTCCCGCAGGAGGGTCATTCCCAGTCTTGCACTGGAGCAGGGGAAAAGGGAGCACAGGTGAGAGTGGGACAAGGGCTGGAAGTTTCCACCAGTGTTTGCTTTAAGCCGTTTGCTTGGTTTGGAGGGAAAAAACAGTAAGAGGCTCTCTTACTCTTTTCTGTCCATCCTTTCCCCCACGTGTGCTCTTATTTGCACTCATCCCTGAGATGAGGGCTCCCAAAGCTTTCACAGGCATGAGGCAGCTAGTTGTGCACCCAAGGCACCAGAGACTCTTCCACATGAATGACAAAATCCCCCCACTTTCTCCTGTTTTCTTCTGGATCATCAGGAAACGTAAATAGCATCCTGTTAATGAGGTTAAATGTTTATAAGTGAGACCGAATCAGCACTGTCACCGCGCGCCAGCTGAGGAATCGGCCCTGGAGGCGGCTCAGACTCCAACTTTTTCAAACACCACAATAGTCAAGGTCTGCTCTTGGCCACGTTTAACACTGCTGTGGAAATGCTTGTTAGAAAATCTTTCTTTAAAGTCCAATACTAATGCATTTCCTAATGACATTAAAGACAGCCTGCAAGAACAGGAGACAGGCTGGTAAATGCTAACATTAGAGCACTGTAGATAAAGCTGCTTTTTGCCAAGTCCTACCATGAAGACAGTCCCTCACTGCTCCTCTTCTTCCCTTCCAACACCTACTGTACCCATGACACGTTATCTGTGGCGGTACTCTTGGGCAGAAATTTTACTGAAACACAAGATCCGGGGTTTTCAGAGAAGACAACAGGATACGGGCATAAACTCCCTTTAACAAGATCCTTTTTGGTATGTGCTGCTTCTCACCAAGCTTCCCCTTGAGGAGGAGCTTCCTTGAAATAAAAACACTTTGCAAAAGGTGTTACTGCTCCTCATTAAGTCTCTTTTGGGTTATTCAATGTAAATTTAACACTGAACAGGAGAGGTTCTTGGAGACATCACCTCCCACCAACCCCTGGCCACAAAGCTTTCTCCAAGAAGGACCACCTGATGTGATGAAAGGAGCAGCACTGTTTGTGTTCTGCTCCTATGCATACAATGGTGAGATTGAATATTCAGCTCTGGTTTAGCTGCTGCACAAGTAAATAGCCTGGACACTTAATTACTGCAGCACATTGACCTGGAAAGCAGCAGGAGCTGTTTTCTGGCTGGTACACAACCAACCTAGCAATAAAAAGCACTGGAGAGGAGCAGGGAGGCAGCCAATAAGGACTGAGAAAGAACAGTAAATTGGCCTCTCTGCACCACCAAACGCTTCCAGAGCGATCGAAAATCAGCAACAGAGCCCCTATACCCCCTAGAGCACTGCTGTACCTGGCTCACAGCCCTGCTTCCGCCTTCTCTCCAGGAAAAACCTCTTGGATCCACATGCTGCTCGTAGATTTGCCAACCACTAGGACCAAGAAAGGGAAATTTGATGCCCCCATCCTCTTATAACCATGATGGCATGTTCCTCAGCTGGCAGAAATCAGCCTAACCAGTGACTGTGGTGCACAGCTTCACCTGGGGGCTGCTTGTCCTAAAAGCTCCTAAAAGAAGGGTCAGAGCTATCTGCCAGCCGGGTGGTGGTTGCAGTTCAGGCAGAGCCCACTGGGCTGCCACGCAAGCTGTGCTGAAGACTTCTGTGAGCACTGCAGAAAAAATGATGGCTCTCTGTGCTCCAGTGTAAAAGTGACACCCCATTAGAGAGTCTGGGGCTTCAGGGCTCCCAGCAGAAATTCAACCACAACTTTCCATTTTCCATGCAGAAATTCAAAAAGAACTTTTTTTTTGGTTTTTTTTTTTTTTTTTGAAAGCAACTGCTTGGGTGAGCAATGATTTTATTGTGCTATTAATATGATCATAAACAAGAACAACATTTGTTTATAGGCTCAAGTGCTTCATTACTCACTCGCTGACTTGGTAAAAATCTCCGTGGCATCAGTATAAAGTGCAAAATGGAACAGATCATTGTAGTTGTGTTATAAAATCATCTGGGCAGGTGACCTTTGAACAAAGGCAATTGATAGCTCCGATGCAGCTGTACAACAACAGTAAAGATAATAGTTGTCCATAAGCCACCAGACGTGTAGGAGAGCAGATACACACCATGCCTGGGAAGGGGAGAGGGCACCAAGGGGACTGAGAAAGGTTTGGGAGAGAGAAGAAAAAGTTGATCTCTGAAGTGTGTCTGTGAATCAGCCTTGTTTGGGGCCGGGGCTGGGGCAGGGAGCGGTGGCGGTGGTGCTGTTAGCGCAGCCTGGGCAGGGTCCGGCCAAAGGCAGATCCTGCTCGCTGGCTGGAGCCAGGCAGGGCAGGACAGCGGATGCCGCGTGGGATACCCATAACCTCCAGATCACCTGGGGGCGTCTGCTTCTCCAGGACTTCAGTTTGGGGTCCCATCTCCTCCGTTTCTGCCACCCCAACCATTTAAACTCCTGCAAGCACGTGGGCTGAGCTGGGCTGTGCGACCAAGCGCCCGGAGGCTGTAGGGGCAGGAATGAGGATGTAGCATGAGGTGGGAAGACCCAAACTTTCCCGTGGTTTTTGTTCACACCTATTGGGGCAAATGCTCCTCTTTGCCACATAATGAGGGGTACAAAGGGATGTGGACCCCTTAGGGAGGTCTTCAGAATGGGAGGTTGGGACGGTAATGGCTGGAAGGTGCGTGGGTCCCCCAGGTGTGGCGGCTGCAAGGCTGGGACCCGCACAGGGTGAGGTTCCCGGGGTGCTGGCTCCTCTGGGGGTGCAAGGACCAGGAGGAAAGGAAGCCTCCCCTCTCCCACAAAGCTGGGCAGATGGAGCTGCCTCTCCCATTCGGGCTGACCAGGAGAGAGAGGTCTGCGGGGATGGCTCCTGCCTTGGGGATGGGAGCAAAAGATTGGAAGACACTCCTGAGAAACAAAAAAACAGTGTTGTGGATGATGCCGTCCAGTGAGTGCAGGGAGCGAGCAGGAAGGAAAAATTACACACGTCCCCGTTGTTTCACTTCTTGTCCCTCTGCCTTGTTTCGTCAGCCACCAGCCCCCGGAGCATCCCGCCGCCCGGTCGACGGTTACCAACAGGCAATAAATAACATTGCTGGAGCCACTGGTGTCAACATCTTGGCATTGTTTGGGTCTTCTTGTTTGCCTTTAAAATAACTCTCCCCCTCGGGGTCACGCAGACGAAAAAGCGAGGACCCCCTGCCATCGTCCATAGAAATCATCTTGCCATGACTTGTGTTGCGCTGCATTTTTTTTTTGCCTGCAAAGCTTGGGGTTTGGGGAGCTGCCTGGAAGCGTTACTCACGCTACGCCCCAGGCTCCTGCTCCCGACACGTCACCTCGGGCGCCTGCAGGTCGCCTGAGCCCGAGCCACATCACCCATTTTCCTGACTCGCAGAGGCACAGTTTGGGCTGGATTTGGGGACGGTGTCACCCCACCAGCCCTGTGCTGCTGGCTTATCTGGCTGTGCCCAGCTCTGCCGCGCGTGTTGGCAGCCCAGAGAGTGGAAAAACAAACGGTGGAGACGTGGATCCGCGGTGAGAGCCCGGCCATGCAAACACGGTGTGCCACTGCCGAGCCCGGCGCTGGAGGGATGCCCCTCCGTGACAGCCCCTGCCCCTGCACTGGAGCCTGGCATGACGCAAGCTCCCAATGAAACTCTGGAGGCCCAAGAAATACTCTTCGAAAGACAGTTTTCATCCATGGGCTTTGATAAAAGGGTGGCTCGAACCCCTCCATGCCCGCACAGGGCTACGTTGAGGGACCAGCTGCTGAGCTATGGCAACGCTGGAGGGGACCGATGCTCCCCAGTGCCTGGAACATCTCCTTTCCTCCAGCAAGGGTTGCATGGTGGAAAGCATCAAGCTCCATCTCAACTGAGTCATGACTTGATGTCAGATTCACTCTCCCTGATCATCTTTAGCCCGTTGTTTATAATAAAAATCAAGCGATCCATCTCTTCTGACAAGAGGAAGAGTTGCTCCAGGAAGGCCTGGACAGGTCAACTTCTATATTAAGGAACTATTACTTGACGGCTTCCTGGCCATAAATAGCCGTCCAGCCAGGCTGGGGATTTTATTTAGAAATAACAAATAAAACAGGCCATAGAAATAACTTAATGACCTTGCTCCCCCTTCATTTCCCACCCATCTCCCCTCCTCGGTATGGTCTTCTCCTCACCCCCAGGCTCCTTGGGAGCTTCAGGGTCCCCTTGCATGCCCCCAGCAGAGCACATCTCCCCATGGCCCACCTCTCCGAGAAGCTGTAGAAAGGCGCTGTTGCCAGCTTTTGGAAGTGTGGTGTGGGTTTTGCATCACTGGTGATCTTTTGCTACAGCTCAGCTCCCAGAAATTATTTTCTACTTGGCTTCCGTTAAAATAGTTTAAAAGGAATCTCTGCCCTGCATGGCTGAAAGCTGGAAATCCTCCATTCAGAACATCCCCCAAACTGGATGCAAACAAATGTACCTCTAACACGTCCTTTATTTTTCAGTCCCTCAAGCCTTTCTCTTAACTTTTGGAGGACTAACTTCTGATTTTCTAATGCTCCGTGTCGGCAATATCAAAACCAATCAGGAAATACAAAAGAAAACCAGCATTTCAGTATTCTTTTATTACTGGGAGGGTTTGACCATTTTTGTCATGTGGTTTGCCTAAAGTAATAATAAAAAAAAATCTTTGTTTGGAGCTGGAAAGGGAAGAGCAGCGTGTTTATTTCATGTATGACTCATCAGCTCAGTGTCGATACGCTAAACGCTTCAGAAGCTAACACTCTATAGAGAGATGGTCATTTTTAATATAAAATAGTAAATGTTTAAAACAACCGTTGCTTTTTTTTTTCCTCTTTTCTTCCTGTTGTGGCCAATAAAACATAAGGGAGGCCACACAGTTTACATTTTAATAAAATTAAGTTATTTGGTGCCATGTTATTACAGTCTTTATTGGAAAGTGGAATAAATTGCACACAGAGGAGTCATAGGAGGGAGAAATCACTGCGAATAAACATAGATTCTGGGATGCATTTATTTGCTGGTTTCATCTCAAAGGAGGAAGGCTTTCCTCTGGAAAACGGAGGCGGCCCCGGGGCTCTGGCCTCGGGAACGCAACCCTGGGTCGCTCCGGCTGAGGATGAGCTGTTTGGGGAGCCGGTTCCACAGCGGGGCCATCCCGGCCCCATCCAGCCAACGTTTTCCACACGCGTCCTCCAAGAGAAACCTGTCCTGTGGCCGCGGCTCGGCACCCCGCAGCCCCGAAGCGCTGGGGCAGCCCGCCCTCCTGTCCGTCCGCCGTTTGCAGGGCCAGCCAAAAACGTTGGTCCCGAGGCTTTTTGCTGGAGGTTGGGGGGTTTCTAGGCAAGCGCCAGGGCGCACCAGGAGTCCTGCCGGAGCGGCACGCTCAGCCCGGGCTGCGGGGCCATGGTGGTGGGGGAGAAGGTGTAGTCCTCGGGCTCAAATTTGAACTCGCCGTGGCCACCGGCCAGCGACTCATCTGACTGGCTCTGCGCCTGCCCGGGGAGGGAAGAAGAAAGTCATTAGAAAGCCTGTTACTAGCCAACGGGTCACTCTCCCCCTTGTCATAACGCGGTGGTAGGACTAGGATGGATTACGAACAGGGTGGGTTATCCCCGATGCTACTGCTGCCCTTCGGAGGAGCCCGGAGCCGGGCAGGAAGGGTGCTCCATCCCGAGCAAGCACAAGGACCAAGAGGGGAGGAGGTATCCCAGGGCCCGGCTGCATTTATTTATTGACTAACCACGTCCAGTTTGGAGATCTCGAGGCGCATGTATATTTTTTAAGAGCGCAGCACAAATCAGATTTATCGGTTTCAGCCAAAAGGAAAAAGCCCTCTCCCATACGGCGCCGCTGGCGCCGCGCCAGGCGCTCGGGTGCTGGAGCTGAGCTTCCCCTCCATGCACACACGGCCAGCTTCCACTCAGCATAAAGATAGTGCCAGGTCACAAAATTTTGATGTGCAGGTTGATTTAGAGCCATTTTTTCCCCTCTGCCAAGACAAAATTGCAACCTGCCCCAAAGAAACCCTCGGGGCAGAAGCACAGCCCTGCAGTCTGGGGTCTCTGACAGCATTACAGCTCTACGAGTGCGGAGCACCTCAGGGCTATAAAGCGCAGATAACGTATGCCCAGGGAGCCTTTCCCTGGGAGCTACAGAGGTTTCCACCCTGGGCTGATCCCACCGACTCGACAGGGTTGTAACTCCCAGGATTTCATGGCAGGAGATGAGAACCTAACTCAGCTCCGGCCAAAGCTGGTTCACCACCGAACATCTCCGTGGTAGCAGGGCTTGGACCTCCCAGTTCCCCACTGCATGATGGAAGAGCCGACGGGGAAACAACAGGCTGAAGCCCTTCCTGGTCCACAACGTCTTGGCTCACGTTCCCTGTTTTCCTTAGTCTGAGGCAGTCCATCTGGCTGGTGGCCCCAATGCAATGAACTAATTGTTTAGCCTCATCAAGGCCAGTGACCNCAGTGACTACCGAGGTGTGTGGAACAACCACTGCAGCAGGCGATGGCTGCAGGACCCTGTGCCTTACCTGGGACACCGACACGATGGCTTGTCCGGGATACTGCGAGGTCGTGCTGGGCTCTGACTTTAAAGTGACCGTGCTGTCTGAGTTCGTAATGGAAGAAGGGGAGTTAGTGGCCGAAGTCGTAGACCCTGGAAGACAATCGGTACAGGATGGTGAAGCAACATAGGTGCAAACCTGCTCTTAAGGAAATTTAAAATGTAATTGCTACCAACACATCTCAATGCATGACTCTACTGTTCTCTTTCTCCATCGCACCTCTGTCAGGGTAAGGCTTTGTAATTGGCTGCCAAGATGCTGATGGAGGAGCAGGAGGAGCAGCGTCTCACAGCCTGGCAGTGCTGGCCCTGGGACAGGCTAATGTTGAATGCGCCTTGATACCTTCCCCTCGACTCTTTAACACACCATTCCCAGCCCTGTTTTTTCCCATTACTCAATTTAGCCCAGATCTGCTTGAACAGGAGCGCTGCTGGGCTGGAGCCGGGTGCCCACAGTGCAGGGGAACCTCACAGGAACATGACAGCAGCAAGAGTTCCCACCCAGCACTCTCCTTCCACGTGAGGTCTATGCATAAATACAGGCCCTACATCTAAAGCAATCATCAGGGAATAAAATCACAATATTATTTTTCTAATGATCATAATTTCTTGCACACAACATGTTGAGGGGAATTATGCTCCAAGCGCCCTTGATGAATCCACTGTACCTGTGGAGGTTTTGCCTTTGGTAATGTTTTTAGGCTTCCTTTTCCTCGTCTGGATGCTTTCCTTTTTCATGGCCAGAGGTCGTGGTACCTTGACATACAGAAAGTTTGCAATCGTTAATATTATATTTTACGTAGCTCCTTCCCACATACGTATTGCTCCCCTATTTACGTGCTGTAGCTCATGCAAAGCACCTAAAGTCCTTGTCCTTCACTAACTGCTATTTTTCTCTGCAACAGGCCTTGGCTGGAAGATGTATAAGGCTAAGAGCTAAGGCTTTCCCACAAATTTTGTTTTTTTCCTTTATTTCCTATTTTCCTTTTCCTGATTTATTAGCGACCTTTATGACGGGGCCCTATTAAATTACACTGACAGACCGAAAGCCTACATGGCTCAGGGGGAACGGTCATGGGATAAAGAGACTTTAACCTTTACGGCAGAAGTTTGAGGAGGCCTGTATGGAGGGATGAAGTCTCCTCTTGGGCTGATAGACACGTTACCAACAGTTCCCATCCGCTGTGGATAAACATTATCAGCCAGCCTCCATGCGGACTCCTTAGCATCCTTCACACATTTGTAATTACCACATCTAGAAGAAATATGCTCCTTATCTCCAGTCTGGGTTTGGGGAGCTTCACTCTCCAGCTACTGGAGCCTGCTAAGCTTTCTTTTTGGGGAGTAACTTGGCAAACACCCTAATTAAGAGCCACCCAGTGCCAGAATTCTCTCCTCTATGCAGGTGCCTCCTGAGAGTGTTCCAGTACCCCCTTAGCCTTATTCTGGAGAACATCAGTAGACTGAGATTTTAACTGTTCAAGGAGACAGGACTGGGTTACGGCTCTTCTGCGTCCAGTCTGGAGGTTGGTCCTTCCAGACCCGATATCCTGAACCTGCTAGGTGGTGATCCTGGTGCCCAAAGAGTCCCTCCCGGTGCGTACGCGCTCCTCACCCCGTGGAGCTTCATGTACAACCCGCAGGCGTTGCAGACGGGCTCCCCTTCGGCGTTCCTTCTCCAGAGGGTGGTGTTGGTTGTGTGGCAGTTAGTGCAACATAGGCCAGCACGTCTAGATGAAGACTTAAAAACAAGCAAACAAACACGTGAATGCACACATAGGAATGATTAATTGGGAAGTTTCCCTTCATATAAAAATAAAATCTCCAATTACACCAGTTTCCTGGAAAATGTGAAACACGCACAATAGGCAAATTCAGACCAAAGAAACTACATTCAAATGAGATCACTCTAATTTGCAAGTGCTTTTTTTATTGAGCTTGATAAACCTGGCAAATATCCTTGCAGGTCATTTCACAAACTTCCAACAAATCTGCTGGAAGTGATCAGAACTTGGAGAACAGAGAACTTTCCTCCAGGAGATCCACTCGGATGGAGAGAGAGATGGAAAGTGCCAGCCAGGCTTTAAGCGCACAAAGAAAACTCCTCATGCTTTAAGTGAACTCTTCTGTTTTTCTGCACTCAGAACTACCACTAAAGTTAGCAACATCCCAATTAATCTCTGGTTTAAGACAACTGGAATCATTTGGCTGAACTGAGCAGAACCAAACTGAACTGGCCCACGATGGGACCAGGGAGGTTATTCTTCGCACGTCTCGCAGATGATCTGTTCTCTTACAGGCTGCCGAAACACCATGAAAACATTAATTAATGACATACTTTGTGAGTGCAGTGATCGCTGGCTCTGAAGCGTTAATACTTCCAAGTGGAGAAGGAAAATATTCTGGCAGAAGCAGCAAACGCGTTTCTGACAACGGTACTCCAGGCCACTGGAAAATTCTATATACAGACTTGTCAGCTCAATAGGCATTTTGTCTGAAAGTCTCTTAACACTAGGTATTGAAACTATTTTAATAAAAGACTTCACTAAGTATAAGATGCTAGTGACATAAGTAATATCACAGGCTCTCCACATTCAGGTGTTTGAATATGTTCTTCAGCCTTGAGAAAAATCACTTTGATTCCTCTCAAAGGCAGACGATAGGTGATGCAGGCAATAAAGAACCCCTGTTTGTTTATTCTTCCATCATTGCTTGGTATCATGACTGAGCAAGATGATGAATGAGGTGGGAAGAGTAGGAATAAAAATGAAATGCTTTTACAAGGTTAGCAGTCAAATAGAGATCAGCTTTGAGTTTCAAGAGACACAAGTGACATGCCCAAGCTTTGATTCACTCGTTGCTCAGCAAGGAGGTCTCAGCAACTATTTGTAAATAACGGTATTGCTTTGGAAATTATTTAGCTTTCAAGAAATAGCCAGGCAAAACTAATAATACACCGAGGTGTGAGCTGACAAGCCTGGCACAGAGGAGGGGACAGCAATCCTCATCCCTAATAAGGGACACGGTGTCGCAGCAAGATCCTGGAGCAGCCACAAGAGCTTCCTCAAAGCCTTTGAGCTGCCGGGGCTGTGCCGGTCATCCCTGCAACCAGGAGGGACCTCAGCCCCGGTGGGAGCAGAGGGAGGTGCCGAGCACCCAACTGGTGCGAGGGCTCTGAGGTCCAGCTCCTGCCACGAGTGCGGAGGGGAATTTGGAGGCACTCAGCTCTGGGGTAACTGTGCCCGGCGTGGGCCGGTGAGATCTGTCATCGCCTGCAGATGGAGGAAGGCCAACACAAAGCCCTTTGGAAAGCCCCAAGATTTCTGGGCCATCGCAGGTCCCTGGGAGGGAGGGACACGCCATCCCTATTTCATATAGCGCTTTGTCCGTGGCTTGCAGACGAGGTGGCAACGAGACCTGGGGCTCCGGTGGCCCAAGGGTGACGCCAGCCCTGCCAGAGCTCTGCTCACCCTGCCAACACTGCGTCGCAACCTGCTCACGGGCTTTCTGCTGGGGCACGTGCCTTCTGCATCTCCTGCACATCACTGTGTGGGCTGCCTCCTCCTCACACAGCCAGGGAGAGCAGAAACCACCCTCTGTGACCAAATATTACAAATTAAACCCCAGAGACCCCCCACGAGAACCTGGCCCTGCACCACAACCTGCCGGCTTAGCAAGAAAGAGACAGTCAAGGCTACCGTTGCCCACTGAAGGATGAGGGTACAATACGTTATTGCTGGTTTCCCAGCAGTTCCCTTAAAAGAAAATGCATTTCTGCCTGCCTCCACCCGGCCGCCTTTGTACCATTCTGACCTTGTCTAGGAAGTTGTTGACTTCAACATTGTGCTCCAGCGTTTATTTATACAAATGCAGCATACACTCAAACAAAAACTCTTCACAGACCGGGCTTGACAGCCAAGTGCTGCTGATAAGCTCAAGGAATGGTGAGTTGGTGCCTATGGAATCAACCCTGTGTGAGCGCTGCCTGGAGAGCCCGAAAAATTCGGAGCCAGCAGGGCCAGTCCTTCCAAGGGAGCCCAAAGCCATCAGAGACTTTGCTTCACCTCCTTTGCAAAGGTGGAAATGAAACCACAAGGTTTCATGGGGAAAACAAAAAGGCTCTGAACCCCCAGATTTAATCAACGCTTCTCCGTCCCCCTTTGCCAGCAGGATGGAAGGGACCTGGGGTTGATAGCAAAGAGGTTGCAGCTCAGCTCCTGAAAGCGGGCTGATCCCAGGCTCAGAGCCAAGGGCAGCGGCATCCTCGGAGATTTGCCTTTGTTACCGTGGCTCTGGGCAAACCTGCACTTTGGAGGATGAGGGAACAGCAGGAACTGACGGTCAGGAGAAAGCCAAGGCACACACCATGAATGCTGCATGGCTCTAGGTCATGTTAGATTGTCCCCGGGGTGTGCTCAGTCCCATCCCCAACACACTCCCAAAAAGCATCCCCAAACGCACTATGCATTGCAAACTGGAAAAAAAGACAGGCTGAAAAAACACCCCCTGAGCCAAGCCAGCAAACCTCAGCTCCAGGTTCGTCCTTCCGCTCAGGAGGCTGCGGGAGCCGCTGAGCGCGGGACGGCTGCTGCGGCCGCCCCCCGGGCTGCACCGCGCGGTGCAGCTCTGCGCCGAACACGGGGGAATGGCACATGCAAGGACGGAGTCATCCACCTCCACCGCCTGCTCCGGGATGGTAAAAGCGATTTGGCTTTCAGGACTGGGTCTAAGGCATCACCTTGGGAAACGCACTAAGAAACTTTACTGCCTAAAATAAAGCGCTGCTTCCATCCTGCTCTAAGGCAAATCCTTTCTGCCGAAAGCCGGAGCGCTTTGAATCCAGACACAGGCTGCAGCAAAACAGCTGTCCCCGCTGTGGAGAAGACGTTGCCTTTATCTCAAAAAAAGAGACAAAAAATGAACTGGAAACTCCACTACTATTACTCGCCCTCTCCCACGCACAAGCAAGCTGAGCGCTACCGAGCTGCAGGACGTCATTCCCGCGGTGTTATCTGGGCCACGTTGTGTTCTCCGGGGCTTTCAGCGGGACTTTGCTTTGTGAAAACAGAAGTCCGAATAACTCCCAGCACAGCCTCTACTTACAGAACAAAGGTCGTAACGTAAAGGACAAAAGCAGCCATTTTTCCTCCCCGCGTCTGCATTTCACCGCATTGTGAAACAGCCGATTTCATCGTTCCTGGAGCGATGGCGTGTCACTGCCTTCACCGCTCTGCTCCCACCCAGCCCGCGCGGGTGAGGCTATGAGCGGGGAAGACATCCCCCACCGTGGAAATCGGTGGGGTGACAAACATCCCAAGCCACAGGGGTGCAGGTCGCTCCCTCGGTGGTGGATTTGCAGAGTGCGCCTGGCCCCCCTCTTGCCCATCATCAGTGGATCCCCCTTCCTCCGACGGGGCAGAACTTGTTGCAACATGACATTTCGAACCCTTGGGAAAACCCAAGATTTTGAAATGTTTCATTCCAAAGCCAGGATGGAAAGTCAAAATTGCAGCCCCTTTTCTAATCCATAAAACAAAATCCCCTCAGGTATTTCGACCTTGCTGAAACGTTTCCCCTGGATGAGAATCACCTCTTTCATTTGGGCTTTCTCGTTATTGGACTGATAGCCAAAATAACAATAAAAAAGGTTTGGGAGTGCTTTGATAATTCCCGGCAAGATTTGCTCGTCCCTGGGAAACGGTCTTAATTCTGCGAAGCAGCGTTCTCCACCAGAAAACTTCGCTGAAATGTTTGCCGAAAAATGCCTCCCGGGTGCTGCGTAGGGGGCTCTGCCAGCAAGGAGAGAGGCGCGGGCAGGGAGCTTGGGGCTCCCCAGCGCTGCCTGCACCAGGCGGGTAGGGTGCAGGCAGGGCAAGGCTGGCTGCCTTCCCACGCGCCGAAATAAAATACCGAATAGCAGCGAGACCTCTCCAATTCCTTTGGGGAAAAGCTGTTAAAAAAAAAAAAAAAAAA
>RSEF01000020.1:7277983-7288260 GCA_003993805.1 Himantopus leucocephalus
TACGGCTGCTTTTTTTGCCGGGATTAGGAAGGGGTCCCCGCTCCGCGTCCCCTCCGGCCAGGCAGAGCCTGGCTCCGGCTGGGTCCCAGCGGGGCCGGTGCGGCTCGGCTCGGCACGGCACGGCACGGCACGGCACGGCTCCCGAGGGGGCCCTGACCCCTCCAGGTGAGGCTCCCCCGGGCCGGGACAGACTGCCCGGCGCCCCGGCCCCTCGGCCCTAATCCTGCTCCGGCTGATTTGTGAGTCCTGCGCGGGGGCGGACGCGTGGGAGCGTCCTGCGCGGTCCCCGAGGGGGGCTTCTACCTCCCACTCCCTTCCCACCCCCTTCTCCCCCAACGAAAACCAAGGGAAAAAAAGAAAAGGAAAGTGGAGGGAGGAGGACAGAAATGTACCCACTCCTGCTGCACTGCGCAGGGGAGACGCAAGGCGCACCCTGAGCGGGGAACCGTGGGTTCACGTTCCCCCTCGGTGCATCAGGAGGTGGTAATTAATTAAATACGTCCCCCTTCCTCCCTCTGCCTCCCACGGGCTGCAGCATCCTCCGCCGGGGCTCAGAGGAGGCTCCTCACAGCCCGCTGCCCTCGGGGGTCCCAGCGAGGGTGAACCCCGACGTGAGAACTGAGCCCAACCCGGTGCCCAGCAGCCGGCACCGGGCCCGCTTCCCGCCGCCCTGCACCGAGCACCGCGCTGCCAAAGGGAAACCCATCGAGTATTTCATCCCTGCAGCCCCGACAGGCGGCATCGGGCCACTTCCTGGCCCTGTCCCCGGCTCCCAAATGAAGGATGAGCTGCCTGGGGGTACAGCAAGCTCCCCGGGGGGCTGCTTCCCCCTGCCCGCTGGGCTGTGAACGGCAGGGATCAATGGAAGATCGATGCATCCCCTGGTCCGCACCCTCCGGTCTGCATCTGTGGTCCCCATCCCCTGGTCCGCATCCTGCCCTCCATCCATCCTCCCCCCAGCCCCTTCCTACCCTGTCTCCGAGGGGTGGCTTGGCCCCTGCCCGGGGATCGGGCTCAGGTATCTCCTGCGGCCGAGGCCGGGCTGATTCCTCGGGCAGCGCTGGAGAGAAGTGCTGGACACTGCCAGGGCTGGGGGAGGCCCCAGCCAGCGAGGGGCTGGGGGCAAAAAGTGAGCTGCCCCAGCCCAGCCAGGCAGGGACAGCAGGGTTTTGTGCCTGGAGTGAGGGGATGCCAGAGGGCTGTGTCTCTAAAGGGTTAAATAAACAGCGGGCTCCGCCAAAAAATATTTATCTCCTGTTATATGCATGTGGCAGTGGCTCTCAGGAAGGGGGGCTGTGAGAGATGGGGGGGAAGTATTTAAAATCTTTCCCCCTCTTACTCTGAGATCTTGTTTTCTTCCTTAGCTTTCACTGGCATGGAAAATAAAGGCGGTCCCGTAGAGCTGATGCCGCCTGCTGTCCCCCACGACCCACTTTATGGGGATGCTTCAGTCTCAGCCATTCCTCCAGCCGCTCAGGAGCCAACGACGGCGGCAAAAATCACCCCACTTCTTTCAATATTTAGAGGGTACAAAATGCAGACTGCAAGGTGTGCCCCCCCCTAAGATGGGTAACTTGGCACGTGCCTCCAAAAAGTGACCTTTGCTTGTGCAATTTTGGCCCCAATTGTTTAAAATTCCTTTTCCTTCCAGGCTGATTTAACAGAAAGCTCCAAGTTTCAGAGCAGTCATGAAATCCTCAGGCTGAGGGCAGCAGGGCTGGTGGGCACGGGCCGGGGCTGCAGCCCCCGCTGCTGCGAGTACCCCACGAGGGATGGACCACCTCTTTTTTTTTTTGCAGATGGGCAAACTGTGGTCTCCAGATTTATTTGGTGTGAGGCACCCTGCGGGCTCCAATTTGCCCCAAGCCCAAGGGACGAGGATATCCAGCCCAGGCAGGATATCCAGCCCCAGGAGGGGCTCAGCACCTTGTGGGGGGATGAGGATGCGACCCCTCCTGGGAAGTTCTCCAGGAGTTTTGCCATGGGCAGGATTATGCCGGAGCAGCCAGTGACTCAGGCTGCAGCCAGGTGGGCACGCTGGGGACCACCTTCTGTATACTATTTCTTGCGCGTGTAAATGCTTGTGGGGTTGAAACCGGAGGGCACAGCGAGCCACCGGCCGGGCAACGAGAGGCAAAAATCTTCCGTACTCTGAAATGGAAACTATTTCCCTGAATAAACTCGAGCTGGTGGGCTGGTGCTGGCAAAGCCAGCCTGGTCCTGGCAGAAGCCAGCGAGCAAAGAGCTCCGATGCAAAACCACGTCCAGAGCCTTTCCAGCAACGCCAGGTTTCCACCATGCTCCCCACTGCCATTATGGGCAATAAATGGGGAAAGAAAGAAAAAAAAAGAAAGGCTATTTTGGTATATTAACCTCCTTGTGGCCAGGTGAAAGGTTAAATTCACATGATTCATTGGCGGCTGAGAGACAGCACTTTGTTGCTAGGATTTTGGGGAATGCGGAGGGCTCCGGCGAAGGAGTCTCGCTAATCTTTAAGGGAGGGAGCCAGGCTCCTGTCTGACGGCTGCAGGCCCAGCAGCTCTGTGTTTCATTTCAGACTGTCACTCTCCTATCTCTCAGCTCACTCCCAGCTCCAGCTTGCTGCCAGATCTTGGGAACTGTTAACTCAGACAAATTTATAGATGGAAAAAGAACAGTTAGCCATTGTTCCTGGGGTGGGGGAGGGAGGAAAGCGAGGAGCTTCGGCCACCAAAGTCATGATGTAACCTGGTTGTTGCTTGGTTGGGAGAGACGTGCAGAAGGATCTTGCTCTTCCCATGCCAGGGAAGGGAATTGGGACCATTATGTTACTGCTAAAGGTTGGGAGATGGGATGCTGGTGCCCAAGTCGCTTGGAGACCTTTGTAGAGCGTTCCCATAAAGTGGAATCTCCCAGCTGGACGTCTCTGGGGTATGAGCTCATTTTTTCGTTTCAAGTCCCGTGATACTGGGTGTTTTTCCTTAAAGCTTCAGACTCTGGAGTCATGAGATCCAGTATCAACAGCAGAGTTCCCATAAACAAAGTGCCTCACTATGTGGGCTGCAGAGAAGAAGCTGGAAATGGGGAGATCTCAAGGATTAAAAAAGAAAAGTCCAGCTGGTAAATACGGAGACCCTCAGATTTGTTATTCTTTAGGAGTGCCATGACTTTTAGGAAGCATTACTGAATTCATTTACATGGGGGAAAAGTTAGACCAAGAAGTTGTTGTCCAGCTGGCACTCTGTCCCTGCTTCCCAGTTGGATACCGTGCCAACCAGCCTTTTTGGTGGAAAGACTTTTTTTTCCCCCCCAACACTACATTAAACCCCATATTTGGAAAACGAGAGAGCCTTCACTCACCCTAGTATTTGGTTTATAGCTTTTGGATGGTCTATGGCTCCTGACCACGGGTCTCTTTTGGAGGCATGTCTTCCCAAATTACCCGACGGATAGAGATGCAACTTCTGGGAGTGTTCACCCCCTACAAGCGCCTCCCTGCAGTAAAGCTGTACCTGCGTTCCCATCCTCATGGTTTCTGCAGCCCCTTCACCATGTGGAGACGTTCCTGGTTCTTTGTGCTCGCTCGCTCGGAGGGGAGCGTGGGAAGGGTTTGGAGGACTGTTAGTGGCGAGCGGCTCCGCCTGTCCTCTTCTGCGCGTAGCTTCAGGGTAGGAGGAACCTGCATGGCAGTGGGATAAACCAGTTGGGGTTTTCATAGCTGCTCTGAACCCAGATCCCCATTTTTTTACCATTATATATGTGTGTACCGAGTAGATGAAGGCGAGACATTTTGGATTTAAAAATAAATAGTAATATGTTAAGCACTTAGCAAATCCAACTGCTTGAGAATGTGGCTGCATGGAAGATGATTTCTTCTTCCAAGGTCTGAAGGGTTGCAGAAGTCTGTTTTTGTCAACCAGGAGACTGCACAGATTTGATTCTGAAGGACCAGAAGGCGGCACGGTCCCAAAACATGACTCCCCCTCATTTTACTTACTGTAGTTTTACTTAACTCTGCAGTAACAGGGACAGAATTTCACATCCTATAAAATTTCTGCCCAAAGTTATCTGTGATATTAATGTTTGTTGTCTGCTTAATTTTGGTGTCTATAACTAGAAGCACTTCTTTTTCCCATTGCGGGCTTGGTGTGAAGTTACTGACTCGAACCCCCAGCATTACACAGGTGTGCACTTATAAACGCAGGTCTGAATTAATCTCTGGTGGAAGTCTTCCACTGAAGCTAGCACAAATGCCCTGGGGATGAATTTGGGACACTGTCTGCATTGTGGGCTAATGTTCATTTTGCACCTCTCTCCTCATGTATTTTATGCGTCAAAAAAATAATCTTCCATGAGGGAGAAATGGTACTATGACTTCTCATAAGCAAGGTACTGAAAGGATGCGACAGATGAATGGTGCAACCTTTCCTGTCTACTGGAACTAAATTTAATGTTCCCTGCATTGCTTTGCTACGCTTAATTTTAATACCCTTATGCCCAGTATTTTTCTTGCCTTTGCTCACTGCGTTTGCGGGCTGTGCTTTCCTTTCACAGCTTCTCTGCCACATCTGAGCTGCCTTGGTTTGGGTCAGCAGATCTTCTCCTCCACCTTGTGAAACTCCCCTTCCCACTCCTCTCCGTCTCTTCGGCTGCATCTCTGACCTCTCCTAGCCTCATTTTTCACCTTCTCAGCAACCTCTCAGCCCTCGCTGGCTGCATTTTTCATCTGCTTTGGCATGAAAACGTGGCTCCAATTAGTTGGAAAGGCGGTGTGGAGAGGGAGAGGTGGAGAGGCAGCGGGTTTGGCCAGAGTGGGGGGCAAAGCCCCTCTTTCTCTCTCTGGGCTGCCCAAGACATGTGGTGGCTTTCATGGTTGAATGCTCTGGAGCTGGAGAGAAGGAGGGGAGAGCTTTTTCCTACTTCTCTGGACTTGCAAATACGAAGTTAAGCCAGACCCTGAGCTTTGCACCACATGAGTTTGAGACACGGACCATAGCTGGTCCTACCCAGCCGCCTTCTCCTCACGCAGTGGAGACCCACCAGTCCTGTGGTCAAAGCAGCGCCCGGGGGAGGAGGCGGCAATGGGCCACTTGCAATCTCCCGCTCACTCCTGAGATTTTGCAGAAGCAAGCTGAGAAAAGCCATGTGTTACAAGGAACCACTGGAATGATTTTAAGCAAGCAAAGCTATGCTGAAGCAGAAGTCCTGGCAAGCCTTTGTTCAGTTCCCCATGGAAGGGAAGAAAATGATGAGTGTGTATATCCCACCTGACTGTACCCAGGCCAATCTCTAGGTAGAGTTTAGCCATTGTCCAGCTTTTGCAAACCTTCAGCCCCACATCTGGTGAGCCGGCCCCTTCCCACAGCCAAATGTTGGGGTCTTCCTTCCAGGGGACGTTGGCCAATCTGCATACAATCGGTGCCGCGGGTTGAAGCTGAGGTCACCATTGAAATCGTGTGTTTCCAAGAGTTGTTTGATCAAACGGAATTTACAGACCAGGACAGTTATTGACAGGGCTGACAAAAGTGATGCTCCAATGATTTACAGTCCAGGTGTGTTGTCAGAGCAAGATATTTACCTGAGTTCCCAAGAACTGTTAAAATTTAATCCCAAGAGACCTTCTCCAGCTTTTCTGCAGTGTCTTGAAGGGTCACACCTCCATTTGAAGTCACCATGCAAACAGCCCAGAGTTTGGGAACTTCCAGGGGAAATAAGAGCAGATACAGTGATTTAAAATGTTTTTAATGGGTATAAAATTGGAGAGGTGAACTGATATAGGATGCCCTTTCCCTTATCCCAAATGTACAACTCTCCACAATAAACCCCTTTGAATATACACACATTAGTCAGGATTATCTCCGAATGTCTAGCGGGCTAAGAATATGGATCCTGGAGACGTCAGCAGGAGGATTCATTAGAGGAGATGGCAAGTGCTTGGAAATGGGAAATGTATTCTCTTATAAACACAGCCTGCACTGGGGTTGACCTTAAGACTGAACAGAATTGGCTGGAGAGACGGGGAAGGCGGGGAAGGAAAACAATGTTCATATGCAACCGTCTCCATTTTTTGTAAGAAAACCCGTTATCGAGGTTTCTGTAACTTCTCTTCATGTTCCAAATGAAGGGAACTCTCACCCCGAAAACCGAGACGGCTGAAAAGGACAAATCAGCCCAAGCTCACTCTTCCCCGGTGAGACCGATTTTGTAGGTTTTGGGTGTTCACAATGCCGCTCCAGGAGGGATTTCCTCTCTGCTGATGCACTGGAGCTTCCACATCAGCAAAGCATTACACATTTCTTGTCCCACAAACCATTTTAGTAGTTATTGTCTCAAGTCTTTGAGAGCATTTCAGCTCTGCAGTATCAGAGTTCATGTGTTTGGATAAATTCTTGTATTTGAAGTGAAAAGATGTGGGAAATTTCAAAGCTCCCCTGTGCGTGCACGGGTACACACGCGTGTGGCTGGTTTCCCCTTTATTACCGCCTCTCATTGCTCTCTCATTTGCTTACTGGGCAAAATGAAAGGAGCTACACCGAGTATTAAAGGAACTCAGCAAGCCAACATTGACTCCTACCTCATATCTATTAGCTGTAAATTACTTTAACATGAGTGACATCACACTTGACTCTTGGTAAAACAGTGTTAAGTTAGTGGGTAATAAAACAGCTTGACACTAATGATGGGTTCTGCGTGATAAATTACTGTCAGTGATCAGATAAGGGTTCTTGAGACTAACCTTGAACTAAATCTGTTTTGTTGCTACATCTTGTGTGCAGTGTTCCACTTCTTACCGCGGGGATTAAGGGCTCAGAGCCCAATCCTGCACCGTGCTCGGAGCCCAAAGGGCTGCTCGTGTGCAGGAGCATTTCCAGAAGCAGCTTCCAAGCATCAGGCTGCTCCCATGAGTGGAGCAAGGAGGGTTTGGCCCTAACCTTGAGAGCGGCCATCCAGTTACGCGAGCCTCACAGCCCGTCTTTCAGATGCAGGGGACAGTTTCCAGCAGTGACTTAAGTATCCAAATCTCTGATATTTTTCATTTAAAAAAAAAAAAAAAAANGCACAACTAAGGGGTGGATCCTGAAAGTTTCATGTTTTGTGTACGTTTGATATGATGGATTTCATTATTGGATGATATTTTTTGACCTATGCGTTAGATCTATCCTACAAACGTAGGCGTCAATGACCTCAGTAAGAACAGAGGATGCTCAGCAGCTGACAGGATCAGGCCCTCATTCAAAGAACTCGTTTTACTTGCAAAATTTGGGGAGAAAACTTTATACCCAAGAGCTGGGAGCTGGCCAAAGTCAATGTAAGGCATGGGATTTTGAATATTTTTTGCATGTATTTTCTTTGGAATCTAACCAGGGTGCTGCTTAGAAAAGGCTTCACAAATTGTTTTACATTGTTATTATTATTTGAGGCTCCGTTTTCATTTATCATCCAGGTAACATGCTTGTGAGATGTTTTTTTACACTACTTCTTGTATAAACCATTGTATTAAAACATTTACCATCGTTCAATTTCATGGCTAATCACTGTTGTCCTGGCATACTCGTGTGTTATAAATGGCTTCAACGAGGAGAAGTTTTCACTGCGTGTTCATCCAGATACCTCATTCATCTATGATCATGACAGACCTCATATTAAGGTGCACTGTTTTTTGTGCAAGTCGTAATTAATTTATCATTCTGGAAAGTCCATAGTGAGAGAGGAGCCCTTGAGAGGATGGCTCAGTGCAACAGAGAACTGTGGGGAAAATAGCTGGAGATGTCTGGGTCTCCCAAGGAACAGGGATTACTGAACTGTGGATGCTACATCAGGGATGCTGTAAACATGCTCCCGCTCTCCGTTCTGGGCTAAAACGCAAAATATTTACTGGGGCTTCCAACAGAGCAGTCAAGTAATGAAGAGCCCAGAGACACCATTTAAATTGAAATATTAATCGATCCCTATATTAATGTAAGGTTAATGCACTGTTTACGGTGAGAGCATGGTTAGTTCTCCATGAAGGGCAGTCTCGAGGACGAAGAGGAGGACTGGGCTCCGGCCATGCCCGTGGTCCCTGCGCTTGGGGCAGGGGGCACAGGAGCGGGGCTGCTGGAGAAGTCACAGGAATTCCTGCAAAACATCTCTGATGAAACAGAATCCATTTCGCTCCACGCATTTTCCCATTAAATCCCATTTTTCTCAGAATTTCCTTGGCTGTTCAGTTCCATTTGAAAGGAGTGTGCCTTTTCCTGCATGATTCAATGCAAAAATAATTTCTCTTGGCTTTTTGTTTGTTTGTTTGTGTTCCTTCCTATCCCATATCTTGATTCCCTCCAGAAAAAAAAAAAAAAAAAANGGGAGATGTCAAACGGAGCAGAAAATCCCTGGACTTTCTCCAGAAACCCCCATCCACTTAAGCTGTGGATACGATCAGTTTATCAAAACACCCTCTTGTGCATCGCTGTGAGAGAGCAGAGCTGTCCCTCTGCCGGGAATGCTTTTTAAACAGTCCCCTGGGTTTATACGGCAGAGGTGAGATTCTCATCTGCACTGCAGCCCCTCTATGCACAGCAAAAAGGCACAAGGGGAGACAGAGAGGGGCTGACACCCCCCCGACATGCCCTGGTGGTGTGGAGCCACATCTGGGTGTGGTGGCACTGGGGACACAGGGGACACTGCAGCTGCCACCACGTGCTGATGCTCTGCCGGAGGTGGAGCCCTGCTCCCTCCTGCTGCCCCCTCGCATCCCCACTCACCCCAAAACTCACCCGTGCCCAAACCCTGACGGTTTGACCCTGATGCTGGACTGGGGGGACAACCTTGGAGCTCTCCTGGCCGGTGATGAATTCGCCCTCAGCGGCATTGGGGCCATACTTGCAGCCCTCCCGTCCTCCCACCACTCAGTGCCAATCCCGAGTTCCCGCGGTGTGGATTTGGGGGCACTGGAGATGGTGGAATCCGCAGCGGGAGCCGGTCTGCACGGCAGATTTCCCCGCGGCTGCTCCGAGCCCCGCTGCCGGGAGGGGAAGCGGCACGCCGGCAACATTTGGGCAAGATCTGCAGGCGTAGCCAGAGCTGAGGAATTTCTTCTTTCTTCCACCCTTTGATTTGCTGAGCGCGACTGGGGGCACAGATTTTACATCCCCGCTTCTGACAAACCAGCCCATGAATGTGTCACACACATGCTCACAGACGTGTCCGGGCTTAAACGCTTTTGTCTTCAACGTGCCCCTTTTTTTTTTTTTCCTTTCCTTTCCCTTCCCTTCCCTTCCTTCCCTCACCAGACATAACGTAGCCCAACTGACCAGAGACACTGTGACTGCCATGATGTAGAAAAGAAACAATCTCTGGCTGGGGCGGCGGGCTCCAAACAGCTTATCCGACAGACGCATGAGCAGGAAATACAACATCATGTCCAATTTCTCATACCTTATTCATGACTGTTGCAATCACAGAACACATGTAGCCCAGCGCTACGCCGCGCATAATGCTTTTGGTGTGAGTCTTTCCTCTCCTCTTGCTCCCAAACAGGCGCTTTTGCTGGGAGAGAAGAGGGCTCCCGAGAGGTGCTGGTTTGGCTGAGCGGAGAAATACGCCGTGGGCTTATGTAAAACAGCCCGGGCACCGAGAATGGAAACGTGCCCACATTTGCTTTGCTAATTAACCTTAGCTTGGGCTCAGAGGGACTTGTTTTGGAGGAGTAAGTGAGATGAGATGGACCGGAGCCCAAACGGCTCTCGCCTGCTCTGCGTAGCTGCCTCTGGGGCCCCGGGAGGTTTTTTTCTTATCCTTTTGGACCCAGATCCGGTCTCTCCTTTCCCCAGAAGCACCCTGAGTCCATCAAGCAACGAAAACGCTCGATGTCACAACTTCCTGAGACACGAGCAGGACGTCCCAACCTCCCCTCAGCCAGCCTTATCCTAAAACCAGAGCAGGAATGGGAGTCCAGATTCTCAGACAGCATCACGGCACCTCGGTGCTCCCGGACCCGTGCAAGGAAAATGCTATTTATTCCCCATCTCCTGCGTGCCGGGAGCCTCAGACAAAGTACCTGAGCTAGATCCTACAGCAGCTGTTCCCCTGTGCTGCGGGAGGAGCATTCCAAGAGCAGTGAAAAGGGCTTTTTTTCATTGAGGACCATAATCTGGTCTGGCCCCTGGTCTGAGCGGAGCGGCATGAAGTGGCTGGTTAAGGAAGGAACTGGGACCAATTTCCACGCTGGGACCTGGGGGTCAAGCACCCTTTGGGGTTGGCACTGTGTCTCCCTGACCTTTCTAACACCCAGTTTCAGCAAAAGCTTTTTTATTAAT
>RSEF01000020.1:7288360-7314421 GCA_003993805.1 Himantopus leucocephalus
GCTGATGGCAGAAATGCATTTTGCACAGCAGCGTATATAGTAGAAATGCTAACACTTATTAAATGCATAGAAAGATTTGGAGGAATACTGCTTTGGGGCCATAGGGTTATTCATCTCAGAGCTTTTGATTGTCAAACTCCTTCAGAAAAATGACACTCTTTCATTTCAGCTCCTATACCATACAGGTATTTTTTTCAAAAAATAATCTCATTCATGTTTTCAGAAATGGGTTTTTTCCTTTAAGTGCTTCAAACTTTTACAAATAACACCTCTTTTTGGCTCGTATTTCTCTTATAAATGACTGAAACAACACTCTAAAATATTAGAATCAGTTGACTCAAGGAGTTTAATGTTTAGAAGTGAGATAAGAACCAAAAAGTCACCGAAAGCAACAGTGACTTCGAGTCCAAGAGCAAAACCAAAGAAAATCTGTAAAGGGAATTTGCAGTTAATGGAAACACCACTTGAAATATTTACCTTGTCGCTTTACTGTATTTTCCCTATAGTTTTGTCTTACATCCAGATAAGTACTAACGTCTCTGGCTAACGACCTTTTCCAGTGCTTATCTCCTCCAGCAACCCCATGTCCTTGGATCTCTGATCCGCCTGCCTTTACATCCACTGCCTTCGCCCCCGCCGTACACACGCCCGAGCTGGGGAAGGCTGTGCAGTGTCACCGCGGGCGTGCAGGGGGACTGTCCTGACTCTCCTGGTTTTGCCTTCGCGGCCACCCCCAGCCGGGTCCTGCTTGGGGACCCTCAGCCCTCGGCGGTGGCGGTGGGATGCTGGGGGGCAGCTGGGGCAGGGGATGTGCACGGTCCGGTCCCCGCTGCCGGCTCAGAGCATCGTCCCCAGGCTGGCTCACCCGCGGGGTGACACTGGGGTCTGCCCGCTTGCCCCAGGGCTGCAGCCTGTGCGGGACCCCCTCGCTCCTGGGCCACCTCCGGAGGGAGGAGAAGCCGTGCCGTGCTGCTCTGCTCCCGCGGAGCCGCCCCATGTGAGTCCCAGGCGGGCGCGCAGCCCTGGATTTCGGCTGCCGAGCGGCTTCTCCCAGCAATATCCTTTCATGACCCTGCTTCCAAAGCTTCCCCCGCACCCAGGAGCATGTGCATCCCTGCCTGGGGCTTGGGAGAAACCACCTACTTATTTAAACCAGAAATAGAGGGTGTGAGCGGATTAAGAGAGGATGTAAAGAGGCTGTTTCTGCCAGGCTCTGGGCAGACCGCGGCTGTCCTTCCTACGGGACCCTACAGAAAACGCAAGAGCTGCTGTCTGTTCCTGCCCCGGACCCATCCCAAAAATGATTCGCCTGGAGGCACCCATGGAGGCCTCACAGCCTGAGGACAGTGGGCACCCATCAGACCCTCTCCACCGCTGTGGCCCCGAGGAAACCCAGCCGAACATCATTTCCTGGCAGCTGGGAAGCCTGAACCCGTCTCTGTTCCTGCCCTCTGCTTTTTATAAATTAAATCCCAGCATCTCAATGTGTTTTAAGAACTTTCCAAACACTTTATTTATCCCTAGGATCATGCAGGAATAATCAATCCCCAGAGCATCTGGTTCCTTTTGATTTCTTTTCTTTTTTCACCCCCCCTCCCCTAATCTGGAAACCTGCTGGGGAACCAGCAGGAGACACGTACGATACTGAGCGACTTCAGTTATACGGCTTATTCACTAAAAGCCGTCTTCCAAAGGCATCCTGCTGTTAGAGGCGACAGCCGAGCAGGGAGGGAGAGAGAAGGGAAGGAGTTCGGGCAGGGCAGAGATGTTCATCAGAGGTGGTGGGTTGAGAAGAGGGAGAGATGTGGAGGAGAAAGTCAGGACAGCAAAGGGACCGGCGGCAGAGGACAGGGGCTGTGCGTGGGCAGGGAGCAGAAAAAAGGTGAGTGTGAGGGAGGGACATGCAGGTAGAGGGGTGGGGAGGAAAGTGCTGAGTGATAATTGTTTTTCCATTGCAATCCTGGTGCATGCACTGCGGGGTGAAATGGTACTTAAAGCACTGGAGTTTCAACGGATGGGGCAAGGTCTCCTGTGCACAGCGGACGTGACGGCTATTGCTGGGTCAACTCATGCAATTGTTCTGCAAAAGTTGTACAGAAACAGCTCTACTACACTTACAGCACCTTTTTTTAAATTTAGGTGGTTCTATTTCAAAGCGGAGTAAGATAAACCAGAAAAAGACCATCATGAATATGAAATGAGCATCTGTACCCGGTGTTATTTCAGAGGACAAATGCATCTTTAAATTCATCCCAGAGTTTATGCTGGAACAATGTATGAGAAAAGATCCTTGTTGGGAACAAACGTTGCCCCCGCCAGCAGACACTGAGCCCCGCAGCCCCGACATGCGTCTCGGGCGATGGAGCTGCCTTATATCCAGCGCTGCCCCGGGCAGATCGTCCTGCCTCTGTCGTATTAATTGGCCGTACTCGGGCAGGCTCCATAAACCCAACACGTTTGAAGGTTAAAAAGCAAAAGTCCTACCCACTCCCTCGGGCTCAGGGGCTTTCACCCCGTTTTCTTGGAACGGCGATGTCTGTGAAATGGCTCCCGTCCACGGTGCAGCCGTAAAATAAATAAATGTGTAAATCCACAGGGCACACTTCAGACTTTGAACTGTAGAGCCAGGGAGCCCGGACCGGTGTTTTCACAAGCTCACCACTGAGCTCTAGCCCTTTGTAAACTTTTACTGGATTGCCATGGACGTGGCAGAAGCAAACAGTCTGCCTCAGCAATTACAAGCCCGCGGGGAGGCTGCGGCGGCGGGAGGCCGCCCGGGAAGCCGTGCATGGCACCGCCAGACACGGGGCCGGGTGACTCACGCCCTCCCCAGCCATAAACCCCGAGGGACTGGCAGGAATTGCTGCCTGGCGGGGCCGGGACCGGGACCGGGGAGCTTGGAGCGGCTCCGCCGAGGGGGCATCTGGGCGACGCTGCTGCTCCCCGCGCTGCCTTATTGACCGCTTAAATCCTCCGCAGATCAAAGCGGGGCTGAGAGCGTCTTCCTAATGCTGCTTGAACTACACTGACCTTTTCCTCTGGAACCTCTGTTAACTCCTGCCCATTACTCATTGTAAACAAAAGGGAGATCCAAAGGGTTTCCAATGGCCAAGACGGATGGGATATGTTAGGAAGCTGGTGAAGGATGCTCAGGCAGATGACATGATTTAGGGACAGCCAGGAATTCAGACCCGCGCGGGCTGGCAGCCCCAGTCCGCATTGTAACGCCTTTAACTTCAGCAGCGTCTCGCGTAGAAATGGCTTAGAAAAGGTGATGAGCGAAAACACTGGAGCAGCTCAAATACGAACTTTATAGCTTGGTCATGGGTCAAACTGGAAGCGATCAGCAGCCCTGCTGAGCACACGCCAGTGCCAGGTCATGGTTTGTAGCTATATTGGACAAAATCATCCCACCAAGTTGGAGGGACCTTGAACCCCGGAGGAGCTCTGCTTGGAGCTTTGAACTTTGTGGCTCGGCTCTGCTTCCAACACAAACACTGTGCTGCCATATGGATATTTGGCATCGCAGTTTATCCCCTTCTTTCATATCTTATCCTCTTTGGGAAGCCCTCTGGTATACCTCGCATTCTCTTTTCACTGGAAAGTCCATGTGTACAGGCTTGAAACAACATTAAACCCCATCGTGGTTCTTTACTCTTGTTGTAAAAATGTCTTTTTTTCTTATGATGGGTCAGAAATGTCTGGTTAAACTCCAGGGATGTTTCTGCATGGGCTGTAGAGGGGAGCAACAGCAACGCACCCCTCTTCCTAAATGCGAGCCCATGACCATCCCGCAGCATGGAGGGGAGAGCTGCTGATGCACAGCAGCCGCAGCCAGTCCTGGGCTGGGACCCAAATTCTCCCGAGCCCTTCCTAGTGGTGAGGAAAGTGCTGGTAACCAAAAATGAGATGTTTTTTATGTGTGGTGGCTTCGCAGGCTCATATTCAGGCACAGGCATAAGAATTATCTGACTGTTCAGATCAACTCTTCATGCTCGCCAGTGAACCGATGGTGAGCCGAGCCTGGCAGGTTGCCCTCCTGCCCGCTTCTCCTGCCCATAGCCAAGGTTGTGGTGCAAGGGGACCGGGGGTCACTGCTGGAGCAAGCATCCTTCTCCTAGCCATCTCCAGCAGACCTGCTTCCCGGTTTTGATTTAAGCAGGGCTCCTCTTTCCCCACCCATAACCCCCACCCGCTGCCTGCGCCGAGCCCTTTATCTCCCCTTGGCTGGAAACAAAGGCGCAGGGTGCGACGCGGTACCAGCAACGCCGATTCCCCGTCCGATGGCGAGCGATAACACGGAGCCGCTCTCGCCCGCCTCCGGCCGAGTGGCACCCACCGGGCGGCTGCCCCCTGCCCGGGCACGCTGCCTCTCCCGGGGCCCCGCGCGGGCGTAGATCCATTAATCTCTGACTTTTCCCCATTCCCTCCCTGCACAACCTGGCCCTTGGCCCAGGAATTCTCCCCCGGCTGCCCATGGAGTCCGCTGCGAACCCTCAGGAAAGCGCTTTTGAAACACCTCTGCCCAGGCAGCCTCGGGGCTTTGGGGATATTTGGCATGAGTGAGTGGGGATTTAGGGTTTTTGGGAGCCACGGTTCGTGGTCTGGTACCGCAGTAGGGAGACACAATTCGCTGTGTGGAGGGCCGGGCAGTTTGGTAACTCCTTCATGTTGTGGATTGTTTTTAATGGAGCTGCAGGTGTGGGATGGGGAAGGAGAAGAGAGGGGGAATAAGTACCCCCTGTGCCGCCCCGATGCAAGGGGTTTAGGATCACCTCAGCACTTTAACGCACCCTGTAAGCCCTGCGGTGCCATTTACATGGACAGACTAAAATCGCTGCTACAGTTTCACCGAGTCAGGAGCAAGATGGATGAAACGCATGAACGTGAAAAGCAAAAGGCCAGTTTCACCCCGGGAAGCCCGTGTTTTGTAGGGAAGAGCCGAGCCCTTGCCCGGGCATTTGGGGGTTGCGGTGTGCCGGGCACACAGTGACCTCTACCGTCTTCTCCCCAGCAAACCCCAACCCGGCAGGCGAAGGCAGAGGGACACACATCTTTAATGGGGAATACGAGCCGTGATTATTGGCCAGACGGTGCTGTATTAATCGCGCTGCAAGTGCAGCCACGCCGGGACGCCGCGCGCTCGCCCCAGCCATTCTTTAGTGCCATCTTCAGGCAAAGCTTAAATATTGCTGAGATCAAAGAGCCGAGCGTGGCACCAGCCAGGCAGCCGCTCCTCGTCCCATGGTGCCCAGGCCTGGGAACAGCTTCGGCACTTGCTGGGGTCCGTGTGGGTGAGTGACTTGATCGAGGCAGGGACTTTCCAAGGCTGAGAAGTTTTTCCAGGAGCTGAAGTTGGCACCACATAAATTCCAGCCCAGCGAGATGGAGGTTGGGGTCACGTCAGTATTTTTCTGAATAAGATATTCACCTACAAAAACTCCCTTTTGCCTCCTATTTAGAAAGATGGTAGCAGAAAGGGCTGGGGATTCCCCGCTGTGCTGCCACCCCCCATTCTGCTGGGTGGGATCCAGGAGGCAGGGTGGGGAGATGGGCAGGGTGGGGAGATGGGCAGGATGGAGAGAAGGACAGGGTGGGGAGACGGACAGGGTGGGGAGACGGACAGGGTGGGGAGATGGGCATGGTTGGGAGATGGACATGGCTGGGAGATGGGCAGGGTGGGGAGATGGGGAGGGTGGGGAGATGGGCAGGATGCAGCCCTGTGTGGATTCCAGGGATGGCAGCCGCAGCACTGCAAGCNGATGGCAGCTGCAGCACTGCAAGCCCTGACCTACTCATTGCACCTCACTTCGCTCAGACTGCTCCCAGCAATATTTACTGCTGTGCGCTGAAGGTGCGGGTCCGGCCGTACAGCCCAGGTGGCCGGGCTGGGGTGACCTCTGTTCCCTCGGGGATCCCCGAGGCTCTGGAGCAGTCAGGGGTTGTATAGTGCTGCCTGCTCGGGCTGGACGCAGCCACGCTACAACCTGGCATGCACATGGTGGGAGCAGCTCCTCCACTTGTGGATGGAAACAGCAAATGGATCTGAAGGTCCCATCCAGACCCGAAACTGCCAACAGCTCCGGGGGGGGGGGGGGNGGGGCTCCCCCAAATTGCCGGGGCTCTGACATATTCGTGTCTCAAAGCTGTGACCTCCAGCTTTGCCAGCGTAGGGACGCAGGACGAGAAAGGCTCCGGCTTTGCCCGCCTCCTGCGCACATCTGGCACAGACATGGAGCCGATCCTGCAAACTGTTGCTCACGTTCCTCTTCCGCTGGAGGATTTTTCAAAGACCAGGCTTCCTACAGCTGATTTACAGCGCTTTTTAAAGCAAAGGGGCGATTCCAGAGAAGCCACCAATTATGTTGATGAAGAGCCTGACAGTAAACAGTGTCTTTTCTCCCTCTAAAAGAAAAAGACATGGAGAGAATTCAGCATCTTCCCAACATCAAAGCTAATAACAGAAGTGAAGTGAGACTCTGACCTTTAACAGCCCGCCTGTTAGTGTGGATTATATCATGTCAGCAGCCATCTGCAATATAAACTATACCTGGCTTTGATGAGACCTCTTATAGACCTTTAAATGGGTGGAAATACTGCACGGCTTTCTGCCGAGAGGAAACCACACGGATACCAAGGCATTAGCTACGCGGCACATGGGATGAGGGTGTCCTGTCCGAGCTGCTGGATCCCCGCGGCCGCCGGGACCGTCGCTCAGCCATGTCTGGGAAGCCGGAGCCAGGGCAGGTTGTGGCTGTCCCTGCCAGCCCCAGGGTTTGGATATTTCAGAAAATTTGGGCCAGTGTCACCTCCTGGGCCTTTTCCTGAGAGCAGGACGAGGTTGTATCCCTGCTCTCGTATCGAGAGGTTGGTTCTCTGGAGACTTTAAGGGTTTGTCAACCTGATTGACAAATTCATCTATTTAGGCAGCCTCCGTCCCTATTTTTGCTGATCTTTCTTTTCTTTCTGCCCAAAATGCCACCCCTCACATGCTCTGGGGACAGACAGTTCCCCTGAGATGCAGCACCCATCTTCCTGCAGTGTCCTCTCTGGTTTCATTAGGTGCTGGAGCAAACCTCAGGTTCCTCGGGTGCTTAGCCAAGCTAGCAACCTTATAGATTTCCAATTTTCCCTGGGTTTCCCCCTCCTCCTTCATCTGGAGACTGGGGAACGGCAAAATATAAAATTGCTGGGCTAAATATAGCAGGAGCTGCTTCCCGTAATGTATTAGTCTAAGTGTCCAATAATTAAAGCTAAAGGAGAGTAGAAAGTCTGTGTAAAGCACATGCATCGCCCACGTGAATACCAAGTGCTGTCATTAGGAGTGCGGCACCGCGTGGATGCCGGTGACCATGAGCCGGCACAGGCAGCCTGAGCTACTGACAGGGAGGGCGGAGGAAAATGCAGGTGACATTTCACTATTTGAAATAAGAAAAGGGGAAAAACATGTGTTTTAGGCCAGTTCTGCATTAGATTGTGTCAGCGATTCCTGGGAGCCCAGCAGACCTTTGGTTAACAGAAAGCACAGCACTAAGCAGTGCCTGTATGGAAGGAAACCGGGATCCTTGCAGAGGCGCAGGACGGGCGGCTCAGTACTCAAAGCACCAGCAACGAAACGGAGACAAAACTTGTAATTCTCATGCCATGAAGCCGAGATTCTAACCCAGCTCTCCCGAGCGAGCTGCGGGTGTTTGGTGCTGCCGTGCACCCTCGCAGTGATTTGTTTGGAAGTCTCAACGATTGCAGCGTGGCGAGACCCCACGTTGCTGCCGCTGTTTCTGCTAAGCCCCAGCTCAGGTGAGGGGACGGTGCGTGAACTGTTCCACCTTGAAGTAAACTGCCGTGCTTTGCTGCCCTCCTGCTCCCGGTAATGACGGAGCCGTTTGCTGGTTGACGCCGGAGGAGTTTCGGGAGCCTTTCGTGCTGTCGGAGCTGTGCTGGCCATAGCACTGAAGGCTGCAAACCCAGCTTGTGCGCCCGCCCTGGGGCTCCTGTGCCATCCGGAGACCCATTTGGGACCCTGACAGCACAGGGCTCAGTGCTGGAGCATCCCGGCACTGCTCCGGCGTGGTGAGAAGTGTGTAAAAGCTCTTCTGCGTTGAAGCATCGGGGGTAGATAGGGGCAGAGCGGGGCAGGGTTTGCAGGTGCTGGTGGCAGGAGTTTTCCTTCTGCTCAGAAGCATCTCAGCGCATCGGAAGGTGATAGTTATGGCTCCCCAAAGAGGATCCAGAAATAGTCGGTCTGATGGAGCCACGGAACATCACTGAGAAGCCGATTTAATTTCCTAACATGTCGAAACATCTCATTGACTTCTCAGGGGGCTTATCGCTAGAAAGGAAGTTTTCTTAACCATATCAGGAAGAAAAGAAAAAGGGAGGAGGGAAAAAAGCCATCATTACGCTGATACCTGGAGATAACTTTTACAGCCAAGCATTGGCCAGGGTAATTCTGCTCCTAAACAAAGCTGATTTATTAGGAAAACTCATCCGTTTACAGTCCATAAGTTAAGGGCTCAGGGTTCTGTGCACAGTGGTGTTTCAGTCATTGAGGAATATGGTAATAATGTTTTATGGAAATGTCTGAGACTTCCTCTCCACGGGGCCCTGGCCATTTCTGTTATGAAATACACAATGCTTTCGCGTCTTGAAGTCCTACACATTGAGCCATAAAGACAAACATGAGTGATCTTGTACCTTCTGGGGCTTTATGGTGTTATAAAATATGTTTTATGTTCCAATCAGCGGCGACAATTTATGAACAGAGAGGCTCGAAAAGATATAACATCAGACTATGTATTTTAATACAGTTTGAGAGAACTGTAATGCCTTGAATGACATTGGCTCTCAGCGCACATGGAAAATGAATAGTAATGCAGTGGAGATTGATGGTTTATTTCATTGGGAAGGGTCTTCTGCGTGAAGAGTTTTATGAGCGTTATAGACAATAACTAGTTGGCTTAAGGAAGACAATTTATCGGCCGTGTGGCTACCTTCTCCTAGAGCGCTCACATTTTCTCAGCGCCTTGTTTGTGAAATTTGTTAGCATCAGTTCCAAGAGGGTTTTTCTCCCCTCCCCCTAAGTATTAAAATTAGAGCCGGAGGTAGACACCAGCCATTTTTATTAAGGTTTCATTTTATTTACACAATGTATCAGTTATAAGAATGCATTATGAAGTAACACTGAAATGATCTATTTTATATGCAACTCTTCTGGGGAAGGAAAATAAACCTGCTCAGAAGTGGAAGTAACACGGGTGTCAGACAAGAGTTAGAGCAGGCTCTTTGTTGAGTATCGGTCACGTTTAAGCATCCCGTTTTTAAGATTACGCTGAGTATTTATTGTTAGTGCTGGATTTTTGTGAGTTCAGCATGTTTTGGTAAATCACCCTCCAAGCTTCTGTTGTAATTCAGCCTTGGTTAAGCACCGCTGCAAAGCGTGATGTGCAAAAGGATGCTCAGGCTGGCGGCGGCGCGGGGGCTTGGCTCTGCCCACCGAAAGGAGCTGTTGAGTCCGCAACAACCAGCCTGTACGTCTGCTCCTGTGCTGGGACTCTGGGATGGACCCGGCTGCAGGTAGGTTTTGCCATCCCACACCCGCGTATCTTTTCGCACGCGGCCATCGCTGCTGTTTATTGTACCCAAACAACCAGCAAACACCACTTCCAAGAGTCCCGTGATGGCAGAAGAAGCCAAGTCCCCATTCTCAGATAAAGTGTATTTTTTAGCCACCACATTAGCAGGGAAAATCTGGAAAATGTGCTTTTTTAAAGCCTCCTCATGAGAAAGCCGGGAGAAAGATGAGAGCAGCCAGTCTTCCTCTCAAAGCAGGTGGGAGTCTCCTGAAAGCACCAGCTTATGATCTGTTTAATGCTGGCCATTGCAGCTATAAATTCTTGGTCTGCGGTGAAGCGGAGGAGAAGATGGCTTGTCTCCACGAAGGGGAGAGGGTTTGGAGGCTGAAGGGTCGTTGCCTGGGCAGGGGATGGAGGGAGCAGCACAGCTCCTGCCCAGCTGAGCTCACTGCGACCTTCTCCTGCTGCGGCCAGCGTGGCCGTGGGAGCTGCATGCTCAGGGCGGCGGAGACCTGACCCGTAATGGAGATGCTCACAAGCCTCACCGGCATCAGCATCACCTCATGCCACTTCTCCAGAGCAAAACCTGCCCTGCTTGTCGCCGCTGATGCATTTACACAAACCTTCCAGTGCCAACTGCAGCTTGATCCTTGCAAATCAATGGGAAATTGTGTCAGGAATCAATGAGGAGGATCCCAGCCGGCAGCCCCACGGCGGGGGCAGCGCCCCGAGCCATGGGGGGCTTTAAGCAGCAATGGGCTGGGTCAGCAGCAGCTTCANGCGGCGGGGGCAGTGCTCCGAGCCGTGGGGGGCTTTAGGCAGCAATGGTCTGGGTCAGCAGCAGCTTCACAGGAGGGAGGTGGCCGTGAAACACCGAAGGGCGAAGCACAAGCACTGCCGTACTGCAGCGCGGGGTCACCTCGGTGGGAGCTTTTGCACCGTGAGAGCAGATCCAGGAGCTATTGATGCCTCCGGAGGACTCACACGAGAGCACCTCCAACCTCGCAGTGAGCCCCTGGTCCCCCTCGAGGTGATGCCAGAGGTGAACATTTCATTCCTTAACATCCCCCGTATTGTAACTCCTGATTTATTTTTACTCTAAGAGTTTTATTAATGCTGTTGACTCTCCTGTGCTTAGTACATGCCCCTCCACGGTAATTAAGCATTAGCTAATATCTGCTCATTGAAAACCATAAGAGAGCTTTATCATCAGGCAGGAAAAGACGGCATTGATTTAGAAGACACAGTTCACATGGTAATTTCTGTGCCACCTTAAAAATCACTGCAAAGTGATCTCTGGAAGGTAATAAACAAGATGCAAAATCACCATGATAACATAAATCACCGTGAACTCGCTTGATATTAATAACGACTATGCCATGGATCCATCCAAGGGAATTGCTTTGTAATGCAGTATCAATGTCCCATTATTTTAAAGTGTTACTAAAGTAAAAGGGAAAATGGGATTCTTTATGGGATACGTGGGATTTTATTAAGGTCTCGTGTATGGAGAGGAATGGGAGTGCACGGGTGCATCTTGCGGTGACGACATCTGCTAAGGATGATCAGTTTGTCCTTTCAAACCTATGTCACCTGAGTTCCCCCGTGAAACAGCCTGTCCTTAAAGCCAGGGCAGGAGAAGCTGAGCCAGAGAAAATAATCACGAGCATCAACCTTCTTGTTCCAGCGCTCAGGACAGACAATGGATGCCTCTCCTCTCCTCTCCTGCCACCTACCTCCGACGTACACGATGCAGCCCCAGCTCCTGGGGTGTCACAAGGAGTTAGGAGCAGAGGAGGTGGATTAGACCCTTCTGGCTGGCACGCAGTGAATTATGTGTTAGCTCTACATGCAGCCGTTCATTAGAGATTTACCAGCTGCGTTTTGCCTAAATATTTGCTTAAACCCTCAGCATATTTCATTCCATAGATTATTTTTTCCTACTAGTTATGAATCAGGGCTAAAAGCGTTTTAGAAAGAAAACACGCTTTGCTGGAGTCAGATGTTGCATTCAATCAAAATCCATGAGAAACTTAAGGGCGGTTGGAAATACGAAGGGGGCTGGTGTTCACAGTGCTGGCAAGCCGATTGTTCCAAATTTTGGCTGAGACCGGTGACCGGGACCAAGTCACCTGGGACAGAGGCAGACGGAGCAGCGATGAGCTCATTTCTGCAATTTTCAACCTCTTCTGCTCCAGCAGAATCGATAAGAAAAATGATTCTTTTTATTTTCACGGTTTAATTTTTCCTTTTTGGTGGTATAAGCCAACTTTTCCACCACTCCTCTAAGTACACAAGAATGCAGCAAATTTTGCTGCCAGTGTGGGAACCCTTCTCTGGCGGCACTGGAGCTCCCCGCCGACACCAGTCTTCCCCGAGAAGGGGCTGTTGAGGGTAGCTGTACTGGCCCAAACGGTGGTGGGAGTCACTGTAGCCAGGGAGGTGGGAGGGGTACTTCATTTGATCTCTTTATTTAAGTTTTGTTTCTGTTATGAAGTCAACATTTCAAACTTGCACTGAAGTTGTGAGATTCTGCCTGGTAGTGACAAACACATTTATAAGGGGTTGAAAAATTGGTGCATTTTTCTCATCCTAGAGTTTTCCCCTGGAGCTTCCCAAACGTGGGATTTTTGAAGCAACATTTAATTTAATCCAACTTTAAGATGTTCCGGTACAATTATATTTTAAAAGGTTTCCTTTTTAGTACAGCCTGAACTTTGATGCCATCCCAGCAGAATGAAACAAATGGAGATGATTCAGAGAAACTCCAAATTCCCAACAAAAACTTCTGGAATTTGCATCCAAAGTCAGGATCTGTCTCCAGGCTCAGCGAGCAGCCAGACCCTCCTCTCATGCAAGTCACCGTAACCATCAGCCGCCGAACCTGCATGAATTAATGTTCACTGAGGAGCCGAAACCTTCACCTCTCTGCCTTTGTGGAGCAATGCCGATGCTCCCCAGTAAGGGAACTGGTACCAGTGGGCACCAGGGTGTACTGCAGCAGCTTTACCAATTCAAACCAGCTGCAAATCTGCTCTAAGTGATTTTTTCTTTTCTTTTTCTTTTTCTTTTTTTTTTTTTTTTACAGNCTTAAATCTTTACAGTGAACAGAGAACAGACCAGGACAGTCCAGCACTTCAGCGTGCAGCTGCTAAAGCCAGTCATCCCCCTCATCTCAGTGTTTGAAATAAATCCTTACATGGGTATCTTAAAGAGCTGGACTAACTCCCCAAAGCATTAATGGGTGTTAAGTGGTGCGCTGAGATAAGAGTACATCCCATTGTTAGGAATGACCGATAGAGCTCCGGGGTCAAGTGAAATTGTGCTTATCTGCTGGCAATTCAACCTTTTTTCTTCCTGTGTTTGCTGTCTAGAATTTTCTTCTGGGGGAGAAAAAAAAAAAAAANAAGAAAAAGGAAAGTGTAAACCAGCCCTTATTTTAATCAGAAGTCAAGCGAAAGATTTTCCGGGGCTATGGGCAGATGAAAGGCAGAGACAGCCCTTTGGGTGGAAAAGCCGGAGGATGCCTTCCCTGCATGACGGAACCCTTGGGACCACCAAATTATTACAAATTGCCGGGAAGTCAGAGTTCCCTTCATGAAAGCAATAGTGCAGGAAAAGTCCTTTTTCCTCTAAAGAACGAGCAGACAGGAGTCTCCTCGCTACTTTCTTTAATGCACAGAAGTTGGCACCTGAACCTGCAAACCTTTTCCTGGTGCCTCCTGGACAGCCGGACCTCCCGAGGACCATACGAGGAGAGCCCTCGGGGTACAACTTCGGCACTGGGAAAGGAATGACAGCGCAGCACTCCAGAGGAGAGCTCCGCTTTTGCACACTTTGCTGGAGTCAAAGGTTTTCGTGGCTGTAGCCATCGTGTTTTGGAGTCAACTGGGTGGAAGAAGATGCCCAGCTCTGGCACGGACTCTCTGTTCTTGGCACAGCAAAGTTCACTCTCACTACCTGGGACATTTGCCCAAGATTTGATTAAAAGGTTGTTGTAACCAGGAGAAACGAGGTTCTTACGTACTGGGATGGGTCCCAGCGCATCCATTTCACGGGGATGGCTTGCGGAGCGAGCAATGGCCACGGTCTGGGTCTGCCTTACCCAGGGGCACCGTCACTGGGGTTAGGGGAGAACCTTAAGGGGGAGGTGACATCCAAAGAAAGGGTGAGGTAGGAGAAATCCTCTTTAAAAGCAAATATCTGACGTCTCTGCTTTTGTGGAAAGGCATCAACTTTTTTAAAGCAAGGAACTTGAAGTCACAAGTGAAACAAGCAGCTGAACTTCTCTTTATTGCAGTTCTCATGACAAAGCCTAANTCAGGAGAAACGAGGTTCTTATGTACTGGGATGGGTCCCAGCGCATCCATTTCACAGGGATGGCTTGCGGAGCGAGCAATGGCCATGGTCTGGGTCTGCCTTACCCAGGGGCACCGTCACTGGGGTTAGGGGAGAACCTTAAGGGGGAGGTGACATCCAAAGAAAGGGTGAGGTAGGAGAAATCCTCTTTAAAAGCAAATATCTGACGTCTCTGCTTTTGTGGAAAGGCATCAACTTTTTTAAAGCAAGGAACTTGAAGTCACAAGTGAAACAAGCAGCTGAACTTCTCTTTATTGCAGTTCTCATGACAAAGCCTAAGGGGTTTTGATCACTCCATGAAATGGTTCAGACTGCTGGGCTGCGCACAAACTCTCCTAAATGATCCTTACCTTGTTTCCCAAGCTCTGCAGTTTTTCTGGAACCTAAATCAGCATTTAGCCGGCTGAGTCCCACTGAGATCGAGGGATGCTTTGCACTCACCTGCAGCGGCACCAGGATCTCACCTCCCTGGATTTCTCCCAGTTTCCTTGCTGGGCACCACACCAGAAGGTTTCCATAGTTCTCACGACTGCAGAAATGCCTTTGGGCGTGAGTGGTCTAATGCCACGAGAGGTGAGATGTGAGGTGTAAACGAAGCCCAGTTAACATGAATAGCTGCAAACCTGTGAGCTCTTCGCTCTGCACTGCTTTCTGCCTAAAGAGCACACCGGGAAGGTGACAGCTACAGCCCTCCCTTAGCGGAATCTGATGAATCTCCATAAAAATATCATTTGAAGGCTGAAACAATCAAAAGTCTTCTTCCCCATGCGTTGAAGTACAATATCCATATACAATGGCAAGTGTGCAAATGGGTGGCAAAGAACAGATCTCTTTAACGCAGTGCGTTAAAGCAATGTGTTCATAACCCTGAAGGAGCCCGGGATATCCCGGCAGCTCTCTGGGTTGGGTGATGAAGCAACCCTGGAGCGTTTCAAAGTTAGGTAGGGAGGCTTTTACTGCGCTCTCCGGTCTGGGCACAGAAATNAATCTCTTTAACGCAGTGCATTAAAGCAATGTGTTTATAACCCTGAAGGAGCCCGGGATATCCCGGCAGCTCTCTGGGTCGGGTGATGAAGCAACCCTGGAGCGTTGCAAAGTTGGGTAGGGAGGCTTTTACTGCGCTCTCCGGTCTGGGCACAGAAATAAGAATGTATATTCTCCTTCCTTCTGATTAATAGTTCCAGTCAACATCAGCTAACTTATTCCTATTGACAGATCTATGAAATACTTGCAGAATCAACAGCTATAAAATGGATGGCGATGCACTGGCACCATAAAGCCGTAACGTTCGTGTCTATTGCAATCAAGGCTTTTAAAACCTAATTACTTCTGGGTGACATCAGTCATATATTTTCATGTGAAATTACAGTGGCATGCAAGTGCCCAGCAAAATAAAAGAAAACAAATGATGTCCTATAATAACGGAGAAGTGAACTATCATTTTTAATCTGGCATGAAAGCTCCAACTGATGAAGCTTAATACAACTTGTTAAAACACCTAACAAGCGAGGAAGTGATTAAGTATTGTCCTTTTGCCTCTGGGAAATAGGATCTGCTCTCAGCAAGCACGGAGTGACTGAGATAGCCCTTTGGAGCTGATTGAGCTGCACATAAAGTAACTTCTAATGATCTCAGTCCACTTTGAGCCATAAAGATTTAGAAGGGACAATATTTTAGAAATGATCAAGTTCCACTCTTTTTATTAGTGAGGATAAAACACCTTTGTGGAGGAAATTAAACAGAATAAATTGTTGAAGCCTTCTGCAGCTTCCATCACTTAGCGGCGTCGGAAGAGTGCAGCGCAGCAGGCACCGAGGGGGAGCGGGAGCTCATCCACGGCAGAGCGAAATGAGGGGAAAACCTGCCTTTTGCTGCCAAACCGAAACACGAGGAGTCTCCAGGCTGAGTAAAATCCTGTGTCTGGTAAAACCCCTCAGAACAACTCCATTGACCACATGATTTTAGAGAAAGGCGTGAAGACCCCTCCCAGCCTCCAGCTCTGTGACCTTCCCAGCAAGACTGAGTTATCTCCCTCCATCCCTGTGGGGAAACCGAGGCACTGGGAAACCGCAGGGGGTTCGGGGCTGTGCGGGGCAGAGAGACCGTGAGGCTGCCCAGGGTCCCTCTGCAGCTGGGGCGAAGCAGGAGCACGCAGAGGGCTCCGGGGATGCTTTTGCCCGGTTCTCCAAAGCGCTGCGTTATGCCAAATCACCGCCGGCGCTAATCTCTCCACAGGCAGAAACCCGCACAAGTTCCCAGTTCCTGCAACGGAGCGTGGCAGGACCTGCTACAGTTTGTTCCTCTGACTTTTATTAAGGACAGGTTTTTCAGGAGATGTTTCTTTTATGGTGCTTAAATTAAGTTTTCAAGGTTAATTGTCCAATTTGATGTCTTTGGTTCAATAAATAATTCAGAGACAGTTTACGTCCTCCCATGTAAAGATGCCTACTGAGGTTACGCTCGCAGCCAGGCACTTCCTCTGGTGTGCTATTAGCTAATGTGCTGAAGGTTTTTCCACCTCATTTTGGAAGCATTTATGCTCTTGGAGAGGGCATTTGAATGGAACTGAAGTTCGCTGGAAGGGACCATCGTGAAGACAGCCAAAGCCACCAAGCTATCGACAAAGTCACTGCCAACGTCCGTCGTCCAGTGATTTTCCTGCTGTCAGCCACCAAACAGCAACAGCACAGCGATAATTTTAGGTCTTAATAACAGCCCACTGGGCTGCAGTTCAGCAGGTCAAATTGAGGAGCCTTTTACATGCTCTTTGGGGACTCTTTGTAGAGCAGCTAACTCAGACAACCCTTTTCTGTGAGACTCTGGATTGTTACCAGGGCTGATAGAGACGCCGTTAGAAATTTCCTGTCGCTAAACTGCTGTGTGGTATATATGAAGTTGCTTCTCTTAGTCACATTTTTATAGCTCTCTTGCAAACAATCTACAAGACTCGTTTTCCTATAGACTTTGTATAATGGGATCATAACCCTGCTGGGACTCCCAGGTACCGATGCAAAAGAAACTCCCTATAAATCATAAATATTCCTGCGGTGCCGTAGTGTGAGTTCCAGGGCCAGAGGAATCCCAGGGGAGCACTGCTGGGGACGGTGCTTGCTCCTACCCCCCAGGGACCTGGACCTGGTAAAAGAGAGGAATGCTTCTTCTTTTATCAACGTTGGAGGAGTCTTGGGGGAACAATTAGTTAATGTCCGCACTGTGCTACCGATATATNCGTGCTACTGATATATAAAGCAAAAGGTTTGCAGTGCTTACTAAATCCGGGTCTTTTCCCTGATAATCAAACTCCGTGCTGAGTTAACAGCATCAGGATTTTCAGCAAAACCACCAGCCCCAATATCTAGAGGTGCTTTATCACCTCGAACCCCATCATCCCTCTCAAGTACCAGTGCGGGTCTGCTGGCACCGCGCTCGCCCGCGGGTCAGTAGGTCGCGGCGGATTCGGGTAAGAGCCGTAGCTGGATCAGTCCCGGTGCTGACACTGCAATGCAGCTCCGATGCAGAGCTCCCGGCAGAGGGACATTGATTCAACGGTACGGTTGCCGTCCTTTAAATAAAGGTCACGTTGCAGGGGCTGGCTCTGCTCGGGGGTGTGCGTACCTGGAGGGGAAGGCTGGACCGGCAGTTTGGGTAAGAGCGAGCCCCGCGTTAGTGCCAGGGGTGGGGACCACTGGGACGGAGCCCTTGGCCCGTTCCCCCCGTGCTGAGGATGCTGAGGTCTCCCGGGGCACCCAGCCGTGGGGCACAGGTATGCCCTCGCTCTGCAAGAACCTGCGGGCTCAGCAGAGCACAAACTGGTGCCTAGATGGATGCTCTTTCCGTAGCTGCCTGGTTACCCCACGACCTATTTTTTGATCTACTCACGGAGAAAAAAAAAAAAAAAACCAAAANAGAAAAAAGAAATCATCTGAATTTTGCCTGCTAGAGCAAATTGTGGCTACAAATATTCTCACTTCAAAAAAAAAAGTGCAGCTATTGGCAAGCTGGCTCATAGCTGAGCAGGGCTTGCAGAGCAGCAAATCCTGAGGTTTGTAACCGGCAATGTATTCAGGAGGCATCTGATCAGAGCTATAAAAGAGGGGAAAAAAATCATCAAGGCAACGTTGTAAAAGATGATAGTTGTTAAATCTAATTTCAATACTGTGTGTGCATAACCTCTAACTCGGAGGCATCTAAGCATTCCAGACATGGCCGGTGCATTGTAATTTTTGCATCGTTTCACATTACTCACAAGGTACATTAGATGGACACTGAAGGATGAATTATTCTTTTCAGCAAAACATTTTTGTGGAGTAAGTAAATTTATCTTGCGGGGAGAGTAAAAGGAAGAAATATGGCATTAAAATGTGCAGATCTGAGTTGAACACATCTCTCTTTTACAGGGAAACCATGATTTAAGTGCACTCTATTACTAATGTTTAATAAAAGCCATAATTCAGAATGTCAGGCTGAGGCTGTGTGCATTGAAACTATGATTTGGGGAAAAAATGACATGGACATTTTTCAGTACAGTAGCTCTTCTTTAAGCCATTTGTCTGCAGGCCTAAATTAGCTTTGAAATGTACTTTATCTTTTCTAAAAAGGCATTGATGCAGCGATTATGTTTTATCAATTAATTTTACCCGGCGCACCGTCGGGGACAGGGGTTCCTGGAGGGGGGTGCCAGTCCCTTCCCCTCCCCATCGCCGCTCCTCTGCCCACCCTCCTGCATCACCCTCAGCTTTGAGGGGCCTTGGGAAAGTTTGGGCGTGCACAGACTAAACCTCCGCCTGCCTGCAAGTGGTTCTCCCAAAAATATTCGCTCCTCCGTAGGTGCCTCGCCAGCCACGTTTCCGAGGTGGAGAACCCCCGCGCTATCTATACTGTTGCCAGTGGACTGTATATTGCTCCGGCAGCGTTGGCTCCAAGGGGAATGTGGGATTGACTGGTTGATGGAGAAGCAAAGCAGCTATTGCACGTCTCTTCCCTTGACACCTCGCAGAGCCAAGCCGGCAGGCAGACCGGAGCGGAGCTGACTGTGGGCTGCCCTCTGCTTGCTCTGTAGTTGATACCAATTCTTTGGAAAAGTGCAAATATCGAAGACTTTGGTGTGTTCCGCTGCAAAGCAAACCCCTGGCAGTACCCGTGCAATAGCAGAACAGCAATGCCAAGCTCGAAGCTGCATCCCCGGTGTTCCAGCAGCTCGGCGGGACACCGGCTTGGGAACACAAGTGGAGCGCTGCCCTTCTGCCGCCACACCACCGCCTCTGAGAGGGTAATTCAGCCAGTGGTGTCCCTCCTGCAGCTCCATTAGGTGTGTTGTCAGGGTCTGCGTGTCCCCATTTAGGTGTTGTTCAGAGTTATCAGTCCCACGAGGTCCATCGGACAGTTGCCACATGGGAATTTCTCGTGCCCAAGCTGGCAAACACAGGCTGTGAATGTGACACTGGAGCCTGAAGGCGCTCATGGATGTATATTCATTAGAAATGCTCCGGATTTTGTTCTGCTTTCTGTTCCTCTGCTTCCCCTCAATAAAAGCTTTTCCTAGATTAAAAAAAAAAATAATCATCCGCTTGTCTGATCTCTGCTCTGCACCTTCACGCGGGTGCGGCTCTCCCTGAGCCTGCGCAGCTCCCGCCTCGTGATGCCGGGCTGAGTCTCGCCCTGCCTCTCGGGGGGCTGGGGCCAGCTCTCCTGCCTGCTCTGGGCACGCTGCTGCCCGCGGCATCCCCCTGGGGACCCCCGGCTGCCCGGCACGGCCCCCCCAGGCCGCTCAACCAGCTCCGCAGGCGGCCACAGATTAATCTGCATCTTGACCTGCAGGACTAAAAATCACACCATAATTAAAAAAAAACCCCAAACTCCCTTTCCCCCTCTTCCATTTTCCTTTTGCCGGCGGTGCTGGGTGCTGCAGGGCAGCGGGTCCTGCCTTGGTGGGAGCGCGCTGGTGCGGAGGAGCCCTCGTGCGTCTGCTCAGGCTGCCGCAGACCTGCCAGGGGCTCTCTCGCTGGAGCTGCTCCATCCTTGGGAGCGTTACAAACCCGCATCAGGCTCGCGAGACTTTCCCAAAGTCATGCACACAGGTCAGTAACACCTGGATTTAAACCGAGCCAGAGCCGGGCAGGAGCAGCGGAGGGGGCGGGTTTACACCAGCGGAGGATCTGGGCCATTAAATATCACTTTCATTTACAATCTGACCTGCAGCTGGGACATTTATTAGCACAAACCAATTCCCCTGGGGGCAGGAGCTCGCTGCTGAGCCTGGCCCTGGCTGAGCTTCTCCCGGGGAACCGCTACCTGCGAGAGGCTCTCCTCCCAGGCGCCCCAGTGCCCGCAATTAAACTCTCCTTAAACTTTAAAGGCATACTTAAACGTGTTTTTATGGCCCCATTACTTTCTTTTTATAACCCGAGGTGAAGGCTGGAATCCTGTCCGAGGCATCTTAAAGGTTATATGTACAATTAGCTGGTTCTCATCACGTCCTTTAATATTTCACTTCATAAGCCAAAACAAACCCCCATAAGTCAGCCGGATGCCGGCGGCCATACGGAGCGCGGGGGCAGCGGCGGGGCGAGGGGACTGCCATCCCTCCCGAGTATTAACGGGTGACTCGGCTAGGGAGAAAACGGTGCTGGATGAGAGTTGGAGCTCTCCCGTGGCGGTTTCAGCCGGGACGCAGGCTCCCCTCTCTCGCTCCCGAACCCGCCTGTGATGTTGGGGCAGAGTCAGCAATGACAGATGTGTAAACTTTTGCATGGAGGGATGCCAATATTTTGCATACTTACGCAGTGCTGCCATAAATATTAATGCGGTGCTAATATGGGAAGTTCCACCAGCTGTGTCCATTCTCGAGGGATACTTCAACTATTTATATTCGGGGTAATGAGCAAGCTGTTATTATATAATCAGGCTGTTGGAGAAGCCTTTGGAATAAAAGTCTCACTGAGAATTAGCCAACAACCGGAGCGTTGTTTGGAGCCACGAGACATCACAGATTTAATGATGGAGGGTTTGACGGAGCAGAGGCAGGACAGGGAGAGAAGGAGGAAGGTGCTGAGAATTAAGGTCCTGAGTAATTAACGCCGACTGGGACAATGTTTTCTTTCGCAGCTGCGAATTTGGCTTTTTCCATAGCATCCAGCTTCAGCCCTGGGGAGCACCGCTGGGAAAGTATCTGATATTTATCTTTAGCCTTAAAAATTAGTTGTCTGCCAGTGCTGGAGTGGAGATGAAACGCCACCGTGCTCCCAGCTCAGCGTCGAGCTCCCACGGCCAGTCCCAGCTCCCGTGGAAGGAGGCGGCAGCTCTCCCCGAGTCCAGCACAGGCTCATAGTAAAAAAAATAAGTGAAACACCCCCAACCCCAAACAAACACCAAAATTCCCCCCTTGCAAACAAAGAAATTCCAGATTTCTTGCACAAAGTGTTAGGTTCCCGAAGGAGGCAGAATGAGGAAAGGTCAGATTTTGCTCAGCGAAATAGCTGCCTCCGCGCTGAGAACCACGAGGCAGAAGGAACTCCGTTATGCTGCCCTCTCTCCAAGCACAACCTGCTCGCTTTAATCAGAGCTGGAATGATGCTGCTTTCATCTGACTTGAGAATCAGCCCTCTCTTCTAGTGCTAAAGCTGGATTTGTGTTGATTTTATTACTGTTTTGGACTCCCACAACACAAATGACTGATGAGCCAAATCTGTGCCGCATCCCTGAATGTATTACTTTCCTATTGTCTTCTTTTTGCATCAGATCTGTGCTTTTTTCAAGGCAGACTTCTTCCTCCTTAAAAAAAAAAATGCTGGAGAATAGTTTGGAAGTGATTTAAATTCTCTCTCCCCCTTTTTTGGGGAACGATGAATATTTAATTGAGTTGAAGGCGGATAAATGATCATTTTCTTCGTCCTATATGGTAGCGAGTAGTAAATTACTTTACCGGGAAACCCAGTTATAATTGCAAAATTGATAATAGAGGTGTGAAAATTTACACCTGTGATAATAAAGACTAGCTTCCCATCGTACATCGACATTATATCTTATGAGTTATCTCTCGTGCATGATCTAAATATTTCATATACACCAGCAATCAGAGCCTTCAGCTCACCAGGTAAGAAATAACCTGCTTTTATATTTCATCTGCATATATATATTACAAGTTACAGCATGTTCTGCATGCACCTACACACCTGCGCAGCAGCGCTCCAAGGGTGGGGGTTCGTGTGCCTGAAAACTGATGGAGAAACCCAACATCGTGCTGCAATGCAGAGTTTAGAGGCAGCGTGTCAAGGAGGGGAGGACAGAGCATCATAACCTTGGGCAGACCCAGATTAAAAATTGCTATTTGGCATCCCCCGACTCCGTTCCGGGGGAGTCCCGGGGAGCTGCCGAACAAGAGGGACGTGCCTTCCCCTCTCCATCCCACCAGCCTTTCCTCTGGAAACTGCTGAGTAAGGGGATGTACAAAACTTCTGCTCTATTTTGGCAGAGGCTGTAATGTGGGGGCCGGCGGGCAGCGTATGGACCCCTGAGGGCTTTGGGGTCCCTTGGAGGCTGGCACGCTGCTACCACATTCTAAAGAGGCGATGCTCGGCTGGTAATTAACCACTGCAATCAGCAGAGCTCTCAGCAGAGCTCGCTGAAATGAACCCTGTACAGATCGAAATTAATACCGAGCAACCTAATGGGCAGAAGTGCACTCGCCAGTATTAACCTAAGAGGAAATCAACCCCTTTACAGAAAGCTTTTGGCAGTAGGAATCGCCCCTTTAATATCCAGCGAGGGTCTCGGCGCTAACTCTGAATTAATCCACAATTTGGGAAGATTTCCTCAAGGTCGAGGCTTTTTTTTTTTTTTTCCCTNTTTTTTCCCTGAATCCAGTTGCATTGGATGCAGAAAGGGCTGGACGTTACCGGGGGTCTCCGTGGCATCGGGGGCTTGGATCCATCCCTCGCGGAGCAGGGCTGCGGCGGGCGGCATGTACAGTCATTAAGACACAGGGATTAGAGCCTTCAGCCTGAATCTGAGTCTAATCCATTACCCCCTTCACAGCCTATCGCTGGCAACGGGAGCCAATACCCTCCGTTTAGTCTAAAAGAGATGGTCTGTTTTAAAAAGTTTGGTCTGGTTAACAGCGCTGTATTTGGGATTTCTGTTACAGAGGTGCCAAAGCTATAAAATACGTAAATGGCCTCTTTCTCCTCATTTTAGCATGTCATTTCATGCTTTTATATAGATATATATTTTATTATGCACTCTGCATCTTAAGATATCATTACTTTTATCTTGGTGAGTTTATTAAAGATAATTATATGGAAGTTCCCGTGCTTTCTCCAAGATTGCAATTGGCTGAGCTGGATGAGAACGTTATGTTAACAAGAACACATTTTGCTGCACACGAGACAATCTTTTTTTTTTTTTTTGGGGGGGGGGGGGGGAGAAGNGGGGGGGGGGGGGAAGAAGTGAATCATTTTCCTTCTCTTTTGCTCCCTTCCGATATTTTTCTTGAAGCTCATTTCAGTAGCAAGACATCCTCAGCTTCCCCTAAACTAAAGCAAGAGACAAGATGCAAGAGCCATTGATTCACCTTAGGGAATACTTTGGAGAGATCAAAAAGTGCTCGTGTGCAAGCTGTTTCCTGTGGGAGGAGCGTGGCAGCACAATCAATCCATGAATGCATTGTAAAATCAATGCTCTGTATAATTAGGGCACTCCAAGGGTAAAAAAAAAAAAGGGGGGGAAAAAAAAAAGAAGGGAAAAAAGGGAAAAAAAAAAGAGCTGTTCAATGCATAACAGGACTCTGGAAGGCTGGAGAACTCACAAGCCCCTGAACAAACAGATTTTAAGTCTATTTCAGAGGCAGCGAGGGAAGATCTTGGGAGCTTGATGCAAAAACCTTTTATCTTGGTGCTGGCTGCAAAATGCCGAGAGCTCTGGGACACTGATCACACGTGAAACGACCTCCTCGGTTCTCAGCTGGGATACCCGGCACCTGGACACCCTCACCGCCACCGACCCGTTTGCTTTTGGCTGCCGCTGGGAGATCATTTTGATGGCAAACCCCTTCGGCAGCCGTGAGAGATGATTTGGGAGGAAATACGTGCCCAGAAACCACCTTGGCTGTGCGTGGGGTGGCCAGGATCAGACCTCCCCATGCCAACCCAGTCCTCCCCTTGCAATGGTCATGGTGGTGGTGGTGGAGATCCTGCCCGTCCCGTCTGCATCCCCCGCAGCGCAGAAAGGCTCTGACCTCGAAAGACTATTTTTGCATTTAAATATTTCCAACCATTTCTCAGGGACTGAATGAAGCCGGATGGTAATTCCCAGCTAAACACAAATGTTAACTATAGATCATGAAAATACAGTGGGGCATAAATAGTTTTCTTTTATATGGCACTAAATTATAAGCGGAGCCAATTAAGTTAGAAGACAAAAATTCCTTCAAATTAGCAGGCACTTTTGCAAGCTCTTAGTGAAAGCAATAATGGGTTTTTTGCTTGAAAAATCCACTTTGTGGGGTACGGGGAGTCTGTCACAGGCTGCCGAGCCTGCCGGAGCACGCCGCAGCTCTTCAACAAAGCATGGCTTGACAAATTGGGCTTTTAAATTTCAAGGCCACCCTTCAGCCCAATTTTTAATTATTCAAGGCTAAAAGATCTCTGAAGATCCAACTCGCCCCCAGAGATCCTCTCCAGAAATTAGACTCCCAAGCAGGGGTTGGGGGGCGCAAAAAACCAAACAGATACTCTGCCTGGAACGGCCACCGTGCTGGTTAACTTCCCTCAGATGGGTCATTAGGTCTTTTATGGATTGTCAGCATGGAGAACCGCTGCTGGTTCCAGGGCAAAGAAAACTACTTCATATTAAAATACATGGCTCTTGTGGGACACGGCACTTTCACAGGGCTGCCTGCGAATTTGGCAAGAGCCCTGAAGTTGAGAAAGACAGATAACCCTGCAAATCAGAAAAGGCAGGTTTTCATCAATAGAAAATTACAGATCCCTGGTGAGAACTCCCATCATTATCTATCAAGAAATAAATTGGTCTGAGTTCCTCTTAACTGGTTCATCTGCCGGGATCTCACGGTGGGAAGGACCTTTGCCTTCCAACCAGCCGTCGGTTCGCTGGGTGTTTTAATTGCTTGTAAGAATAACTGTTGCTACAATGATGGTAGAGCTGCTTGTGCCCCAGTTTCAAAGAAAAGTGAGTTTTTTCAAAGGATTCGTTGCCCTGGAGTGTTTTGACTGGTGGCACGGGTGGGACGGGAGAGGTTCGTGCAGGGATGAGGTGCAGAGGGGTTATTCTGATCTGCTCCTATAAATCTGCAGTGAGAGCAATCCCCACCCGTGTGAAACCAACTCCAGGAGCAATACTTGGTGTCAGAACGTCATTTTCAGATAAGGATGAGAAACATCCTCCTGGGGACGAGGAACACCCTGGCAGGACTGCAGGCCAGCTTCGCTGCGGCAGCTTTGAGCCTTTAAATGACATTTTTGGAAAATGCATGGATCTACCCCAAATAAAATACCCAGAAACGGGGAAGGTAAGTGTCCCTTGCCCTTTAGGGCATGCTGGATGTGTGATAACAACGACAAGGTTTGTCGGCCGTCACCCGGCTAACAGCGCATGGGCAGGGACAACTCTGCCAAAACGGCGTGTCAGCAGGAGAAAGCCAGCACGCCAAAAGGATTCATTATGCCCCAAAATAAATGTCAGGGTACGGCCGGAGAAAAGTACCAGCGGGAGGATTCCTGGCACCGGGCTGCGCGCTCACGGGCCAGAGGAAGCAGAGAGGGGGGTGATGCGTGGACCATCACCGCTCTTCAACCCGGGGGTGGGTATCCTCGGCCGGCGGGAGGCGCGGGGGGGGCACGCGTGGAGCGGGGCCGTTTCCAGGAGAGGGCACTCGCGGGAAGCGGCAGCTCCGGCCGCTCCGGCCCCGGGCAGCGGGAGCCCTCGGACCCCCCATCCCTCCACCACCGGGACCCCTTCCACGGCCCCCCGCATCCCTCCGGCCCCGGGCAGCGGGACCCCTCGGATCCCGCATCCCTCCACCACCGAGACCCCCCCCTCCCATTCACCACCGGGACACCCCCTCCGGCCCCCCGCTACTGGGACACACCCGACCCTTTTGACCCCACATCCCTCC